>VZRV01001411.1:694669-748073 GCA_013398115.1 Falcunculus frontatus
GGAAAATAAAAAAGAGAGGTGGGAAGGTCCAGAATTTAGATGTCAATTCATACTGCTCTACAATTTTCAAATAAATCTCTGATGGATGAGATAACCAGAAACTGATTGGAGCTTTTAAAGTAGAAATTACCTTTCCAATGTTTCATGAGTAAATCATAATCTCTTACAATCACAACAGGACATTTTAATAGATTGACACCACTCTGAAGTTAATTATCATGCTTTAAACAGACACAGCAGCTTACTGTGTTCATGCCACTAATCTATTGCAATGTACAATAAACCAGAAGAGTGAAAACAAGCACTAATTCATTTAAATAAGCACTGAATAATTTCTTCAAGTTTTATGGAATACTAGAGAAATCCCCTCAAACTTAACATTTAACAGAATGACTACAATAAATAAATTATCTACAAAATTGCATGACTTAACAGTAGTAAACAATTATGCACCATATACTGCTATATATCAAATAATTTACTTTCAATGATAAAATTACCCAAGGAAATTATTTTCCTTTAATAGAATTCAAGCATACAGTTTTCTACATCATATTGTGTAGAAAAATATTTTTGTTTTCTTCCAAGCTATGGCTTTATTCCTAGAAAGAATCCAGGTATATCTTCCCCAAAATGGAAGAAGCACACATGTATTTCGGACAGTATTAGCAAAAGGAAACAGACAAAGGACAGCCTAAGCCCAAGTTAAGTAACTAACTTTAGGCCAAAGTTTCAAAACAGAGGCTGAGCTTCCAAATTCTTACAAAGGTATCTAAATACTGGCCCAAAGCTTTCCAGTTGCTATGAATGAAAGTAATTGCATACTTGGAAATTTTTAAAAGCTTTTATCAGAAAGAAAGCTAAGTTTTAGAATAACTTGCCTGTGGACATTGACATTTCTAGTCTTTCAGTGAGCTTACCTGGATATTTTCCTAAAAGACAAGTACAGCTCAAAAAAACCAAATACAATCCTGAGACAGAAACCACTCACTGGAGTATTTCTCCTGAATGATGCATGAGGTCAAGTAAGTTCATCAATTCATCAAATGGCTTTTCCTGGCTCTTAACCTATTATTGCGCTTACATTGCATATGAGTGTCTTAGCACTTGCTAAGTAAAGAAGTTGAACAGAGTGATTCCTCCTTAAAAATCTGTTCGTACCAGTTGTTTTATCTTTTCATAATATGTGAGAGTCAACACCGTGCTTCTATATAAACACCTTGTTTTCTATTTATGTAACAACAGGAGCCTGACTACAGTTTCCTCTCACAGGCCATTAATTTTTTAGTATTGGGTGGATGCCCTCTTAGGCATTCTTATCCTACTACAGAATTTAGAAAAGCAATACACTTCTAAAGTCTAACTTTTATCACGCTGAAGTAAAAATAAAGTAAAAACAACCTCCTCTGTAAACAGTATCCCCTGCATGCTCAACATGTGCAACAGCAACAAACATCCTTAGCATCACATGAAATCAATGTTTTGCTGTTTTTCTTTATATACAGCCTCTGAAGGAAAACAAGGCAGCAAGCACAGTTCCCTCAGCTGCTGTTTTCATAAAATGAAAGCCCTTTCACTAGTCAGTGTCAGTCTTTATCCGAAAACTCACCTAGGAAACCAGATTCCATTTCCAGATACTCCCAAGGAAATGCTTGGATATTACAGATTTGTAGGCATGTATATGTGAAAAATAACAGAAATAAAGCACCTCCAAATGGAAACCAATGTATCATTTTCTACATCTATTGTGTCAGTTCAGCAAAGGAACATTTTTTTATCCTATGTTACAGTGTATCTTACTGCAAATACTTTGTAAGATTTACAGAACTCCAGCTGGGAAGTCAAATTTTGGGGCAAAATAGAAACCAGTGAAAAATATTTTTAATTTGAATTTCAACAGAATCTGTATTATTGACTCTGGTCTGCTAGAGTACAACACTGTCTGTGTTATACTTTCAGAAGTGCTATTTATATATTGCAACTCTAAGACCTTCTCTGTTTTCTTCACAGGAAATTAGTCTTTCATAATTAATGCCATAAAATATTACAGCATCACTGTAGCAATACTACATTTAACAGTTCTGAATGAAAGTGTTGTCTCTACATTGTTTTCAAATTATTTTAAACAATTCTAACTTGCTGGATAAGGTCCTTTTCTCAGGTTTGTTCATGACATGATCACTGTAACATGGAAACAAATTACTTGGAAAGTGGAAAAATCAAACCTTTTTTTGGTGTTCAAATAAATGTATTTATACCATTTAAAAATTATGTATCTACCGTAATTATGTATTACGCTTCTACCACTTTGTTTCTAAAATTTTTATATGTTGCTTTTATCATCTTCGACAGAAAAATGAGTAAGAGAGCCAGGATCAAGATGTCAGTTATGCCAATTAGGATGTTCCTATTAAGATATAAGATTTTTTACTTGGAAACAGGGGAATTGGGAATCCATCTAATTATGAAACTAACTACGTGATGATTATTTAAAGCGGCATATTTTGGTGGTCAGAAGAAGACCATTGTATCATACTTACATGATCACAAAAAAGGAGAGGTTAAAAAATCCCAAAACAACATAAAGTCACCTGATGTGCAAAACTACAGGTATGTCATATAATATGAAATATTATCGTTTATGACTTGAACACTTTCATGAAGGACTTTCAAAACTGTATTACAAAAGCTGCAGAGAAGACTACCACACCCTGAACGGGGCTCTGAGAGGCCCTGGACTGCTCGCTGATGAAGATAAGATAAAGTAACAACTCAGGGCTGGGGGCACTCACAGAGCACAAGTTTAACACCTCAGGAGTAGAGACCGCAGCCCCAGGGCTATCAGCTGCCAGGCTCGAACAGCCTCTGGTGAGAGGCGCAGTGAGGGCCCATCCTCCGCTGTGCAGAGGAGCCCAGCTGAGGGCCCCTTCACCGGGGGAAAAAGCCACATCCACGTGAAGGACAGCAGAGGGGGTGTCATGGTCCATCAAAGGCCCCCCCAAAGGGCTCCCCAGACCCTGCACCAGAGATGATCCAACAGACCCTCAGTGTTTCAAGGGACAGGGTCAATCAAACCTAGCCCCCTGCAGGGGAGACACCTGGGCGTTCCCACCTGGCCCAAACGGGTATTAATCCACGGGATTCTTTATTCTTCGGCGTGTGGCGGCGTGGCCACAGCGACAGGGGACCCTCACCACCAAGAAGACCAGATGGAGGGGAGCAACGAGACATCGTTGGGATCCTCAGATGGGTGATATGCTTCCACCTAAGCCGTGTCACTCTCTCCCTGTCCCCCCAGCCCCCACGCACACTTCTATTTCTTTCTTTCTTTCTTTCTTTTCTCTTTCTTTCTCCTTGCCTCTTTTACTATTAAATAAAATATATCCATTTTTTGGCACCAACATCTAACCTCGTTTGGTTTTAATCTCATCTTTGGGCATATTTTGAACCTTCAAAGTTCTTTATACACAGAGACTTAATTTTCTTTGCTCTTCTGGGTTTAAACCGGATGGTAAGAAAGTAACATTAAAAAAAGTCTGATAAGCAACTCCTAAGTATTATGCCTAGTGCATAGCGTAGTTGTTTAAACATATACCACCAGTTAATCCAGCAGTCTCTTAACATACAGAATCATGAAATATACGTTTTACTACATCCAGGAATGCTTCCCAGTTCTCCATTCCAGACACATGCCATGGCTATATCCTGGGGCCCTATGAAATTCAAACATGGGCGAGTGATCTCTCTACTCCTGTGTGCTGCTCTCCAAGCAAAGAGGACACCGGGAGAGAGGCTGCAGGCTAGGCAAAGCATGATGCAGCAAATCCCATAACCTATCTGCCCAGAGCCAGAAACCTGAAGTATACCCAAATATGTCATCTGTATATAGCAAAAATACACAAGATCATATTTAGCTGCATTTTGCTAAATATATATACCTTATGTCATTTCTTTAATAGCAAGCCACATCCAGAGTATTTCAATTATTATGTAAATATGAGTAACTTACTTTTATTTCCAACCAAGGCCACAAGTGGCTGTGTTTCTGATTCTTCATTCACTTTTTTAACCACATTATACCAGTCTTCTAAATTTTCAAAACTTTGGCCATTGGTAATATCATAAACCAAGAGAATACCCTAAATAAAAAGACATGTTTAAAATATTACAGATTGTAAAAGCATTTAACAGGGTAAGATTTGCATCAATCTAAATTAATACTATCATAAAATAGAACATTAACAATAATGGCATCATATCTTTTGAGGGTCAGTTAAAGGAATTATAAATTTATATAGCATACACATGCTATTACAGCATTTCTCCCGCATTTCATGTTCTAAATTCATGTTAACCAAACTACAGTGGCAGAAAAAAATGGCAACACAGTGAAGAGCACAATTAGTTATATCAGAAATATTATGAACTGCATATGCTATATGATAAACCCAAAATAGCATTTCACAGTAATAGGAAGATAAAAATTACACTGGGGAAGGACTTTTATTTTAACTAATATTAGTTGCAGATTCAATGTTCCCTTTTTCGGGGAAAAAAAAAAGGCAGTTCAATTTTACATTTCTGTACGTTGTCTGTCATGTTTCTGCTGTCTTTTGGGGATAAAGGCCAGATTCCATTCCTTCAGTATTGTAGAAGATGAGTAAGAAGCATTGGTGAACTTTAAACTTTCAAAAGAGAACCTGAAGACATGGTCAGAACTCAAAAAGGAGTCCCATATGTTTCAGAGACTTTGGGCCAAGCTACAGGTGACAAATACTCAAAGCAGACAGTGATGACGATTGCTCTGCACTAATGTCCAACACTATAAAGCACAGCTTATTAACAGCCCAAATGTCACCCCTGTGCCCTCCATAATTCTAAGATCAGCTCTCAGACCTCAATTATTGAGTCTTCTGCCCCTACTTTCCACTACACCCCAATAAAGTCGGTATCTTGTAAATGATGAATAAAGTCAGAATTGGCTTCAGACACACTCGTTCTCATGGAGCTCACACCTGGCAAAAAAACCCTACATCTGCACACTGTTTCTCACATGAAATTTTCAAATATATCCTGAAAAAACAATATGATGCACACAAAAATAGCTGGTTCAATGACCTACTGTCAGTAGAAAAGATTTTCCAAGTTTTTCCAGGCATTTGTCTGGGCCCAGTTTTAACTGACAGTTTCATTCTCAAGGAGTGTCTTAGATCACAAAACAGAGTACACACTTATTTAATAATTTCACACATGACAATAAACTAGTACAGACTGCAAGACTATTTAAGGAGAGTTTAGACTTTATGACGACAAACAATGTAAAAATAATAAGATGGGATTCAATAAATACTATGACAAGTTCAAAGGAAGCAATAATCAAGTTCTTAATAGGAAGCATCTGGCTTTGTAGCAGGTTCCATATAATAGGATCAAGGAGTTATAGATCACAGCTGAATATGTCAAGTTTATTTTGCAGATACCACACTGGCATGAAACATTCCAGGTGAAATAACGCATTCATCTTTGGACACTTGAATGTCAAAAAAAGGGTACACTGGAAGAAACCAGTAACAGTATCACAGGTTTAGAAACCATGAGTGACATGAAAAAAATGGAAAAAAAAAATTGACTGCTTCAACAAACACAAGACTTACAGTAGGCATGAGAATGCTGGTTCAAGTTTTAAGAGAAGATAACAGAAGTTCTCTTTGTATATGCTCTTATACATAGCTTGCAGAAGCCACTAAATTGGGAAGACCAGCCAATGTGCCTGAGCACAGGGTTACCACAAAGGGGTAAGTAGACATGCTCAGGGAATGGGTGAACAGGACAATTTCAACATTCAACAAGGATAAGTGCAAAGCCCTGCAGCTGGGGAGGAATGAACAATACAGACTGAGGGGAGCAACTGAAAATGACATGCAGGTCTTGTCAAACAGCTCGCCAAATCCGAGCCAGGAACATTCCTTGGCAGCAAGGATGGCTAACGTGATCCTGGGCTGCATTAACAGATGCACAGCCACCCGACCAGGGAACTTCTCTGCTCAGCACTTGTTGAATCATATCTAAAAGAATACATCCAGTCAGAACACATCTTTAGGCCCCTCAAAACATCAGAAAAGTGGAGTAAGTCCAGCAGAAGGCCACCAAGATGATCAGAGGCTGGAGCACTTGTTTTATGAGGAAAAGATGAACAAACCCGAATTCTTCAGCATGGAGAGGAAGCAGCCGTGGGAGGACCTAAAAGCAACCTTTCCATACCCATGAGGAAGCTATGAAGGAGATGGAGCCAGGCTCTTCACAGTAGTGCATGGCAGGATAAAACTCAATGGGCATAAGCTGAAATAAGAGAAATTCAAACCATATCTAATGAAAAGCTTTTTCACCATGAGGAAAATAAAGCAGGTTGACCAAAGAGGTTCTCAGTCTCCATCCTTAGAGGTTTACAAGAAGGAACTTGATAAATCCTTGAGCAGCCTAGCTCCATCTCTCAATTGACCCTACTTAGAGAGTGTTTTACTACTGACCTCCTAACATCCTTCCACCCTGAACTTTCTTATGAATCTGTGATCAATAGAACATGTAGCAACAGGTTTAACTCAAAACAAGAAGATTATAGCAAGGATACATACTAAAAACAAGCAAACAAACAAAACAAAAAAACCCCTATGGAGACTGTAAGAACAGCAAAGCTCTCAAATACACCACCTATTACAGTCACCAACCTGGAAATTTTTGAAGGTTGATGAACGTCATTACACATGGATAGCTTCGAAAGAGGGCAGCAGATCCTACTGAGATCCCTCCAACTCCTACTTTCCTATGACAGCAATATCTCTTTTCTTCCAATGTTATCAACTCCTCGGCAAACTTGAGTTTCTGTTCTTTATATTTCTATAGCTGCTACTAATTTCTGAGGAACAGCTTTCACCAGTTCCTTCAAGGAAATTAAGAATTATGACACCCCATTTTTCCCTTGCTGTCTTTCCTTCTTTACCAATCAAATCTAAAATTAAAAATCCACTTACCTCTTCCAATTTTAGTACAATTTATTCCTTAATATCTTGCATCTCTAAGTTAATCTCAGTTAATTTCTCCTGACTATTTTTATAACTACCCCATGTCTGGGCTTATGTGTAATTGTCTTCCACAATCTAAGTTCTGCTCTAGGAAGGTCATACTTGTGCTATTAAATGCTCAGTGGAAAAGAAGAAACTCAATCTAAAGGATAGATATGGTAAAGGCTTAAAAAAAAAGCCAGCCATAATGCTGAAAGTCATAAATGAGAAAGAGCACACAGCAATACTTCTGTCACCAGCTGCTGAGTTCTCTCACCAGCTTGCAGAAGAGCAGACTATTTAAACCATCTTCAGCACTAATCAGAGTTACATGAAGAAAAAATAAGAAAGTGTGAGCATTTAAAGTTAGCCAATTCTTTCTAACTAATCCTTCATCAAAATTCTATTCTGTTTCATGTCCTCTAGACAACTGCAGCCTCTACCCCTTTTGATGAAAGAGTATTCACAGTGGATTTACCATGAAAGAAATAATTTAACAATGTTTGCAACTAGAGCTGACCTAACTTCCTTTTGGTCTCTTTCTCTCTGATCCAAAACACTGCTTCTAAAGCACATTCTTTTGGTAACCATTTTTTTTAGTCTTTTCAATATCTGCCACACTTAACAAACAAAGATGGCAGATATATTATCATAGAGGATGCAAAAAAAAATGCAGCATGGCATCCAGGTCATAAAGAATACTTTCTGCTTAGATTTTCACCACAACAGCACTCTACAAGCAATTCAGTATGACATAGATAATTAATGAAGGACTAGTCATAACTCCATGGCTAAAATTTATTTCACTTTTTTTTCACTTAACAGAGAAATCCCATAATTGCTTTCAAAAGAAATACATCATATTTTCCACAAACTTACAGTATATGGAGTACAGACCAAATAGACAGCATAAAAGCTGTTGTTTCCCTATTATGTGTGAGGAATTAAGGAGGAAAATTAACACTGGTGCTTTCACACAAAAGTAGTGTAATTCCCTGCCATAAAAAATGGTAGGGAATGGTAGATGACATGCCAAGAACAACACATTGATTCTCTAGTCTCCAGCAACGTGGCAAATAGTCCCTGCTTGTATAATTGCACTCTAGTAAGAGAGAGACATTTTACCTACATTAGTGCATATGTGAGTGCTTTTTGTTTTGGAATTACAGGGAATTTTCAAAAATAGGTCACTGGAAACTGAGAATATTGCAGAAATTATTTGCTGCTCCCTGGAGAAGGTAGAGTCTTCAGTACTCCTATTAACAAGCCAATTTATGATGTAGCATATGCCAGATCTTAAAGATAATTTAAACTAGATATGTGGGTAGGGGCAGCAATTACAGGTAAGATATGGGAGTGGTTCTGAAAGATTTGCCATGCAAACAGCAGCAGTGTTATTTCAAAACTGAACTGCTAGTATGGAAATGTTGTAACCAGGCAATATATTCATAGTGATAATCAAAATTTAAGAGGTGTCAAGTTTATTTCAAGATTTGTCACAATAAAAGGAAGCTAGAGAAAACAATAATTAAAAACTTACATTTTCTTCTTCATTTATCCTCAGCTACCCTCCTCCTATGATTGGCTTTTGCACCAAGGAAAAAAATTAACTTTCCAATTTTCATTAATACTGTAAAATAAGTCAGGCCAAAATTCTAGAGTATTTTTTCTAGTCACAGAATATTAATTTAGTAAAGAGCAACTTAATTGTTGCAGAAATGTGCAGATGAATATAGTTTTTTGCAAATTAAAGCAGCTTACAGTCCACATATACTTAACCACTGCTGTCTTTGCTAATGCTAAGGACATAGTCACTCAGATACATGTAATTAAGTTGCCATAGTTGAATGATTTACTGTCTATCAGTACAGCTGTGGCAACTGACTACACAATTACTCTGAGCATCTCCCAATTCTGAGATAAACGTGGTAGTTTTAAACAGCTTTTAGTCAGTGTTGATTATTGACATCTTTTATTTACAAAGAACACAGAGCTCTTTTCCCCACCGCTTGCAGAGTTCTTCTGCCCCACCACTGAAATTCAGCTACCAAGATGGGATGCAGCAATTACATTGCTCTAAATGAGCAACATCAGAGAAAAAGCGGGCAGGGGGAAAGCAACCATTTCAAGACAGCAAGTGAGTTGCAATTTCTCCAACTGCAACCATGCAAGCAAATTACACAAGTTCTCATGCTTAAATCTGCCATTTTTATTTTTAACATCCAGCACAAGAAATAGGGGCTCTCAATCAAAATATGGCATCTTAACAATAACCTAACAAAAAGATCTATCCTAGAGAATTGATTCAGCTCTCATTAGAGAGAAGGAAACCTCCAGTGGCAAGCTTTTGCAGTGAAGTATAGATGGATGCTCCACTTCTTGATATCCTGATCAAATTTCAACCAAGATCAGGTGAACTGTAGACCATAATCTTTTCAGTTGCTGTAGATTCTCAAAACTTCCATCTCCAGCTGGCCATAGGATTTTAGAAGTAGGCCTACATACACACAAATTTCTGAGCACAAAACCAAGAATTCAGCCCCTTATGATTTCTGAATCTCACAGTGATCAAATAGACAGAAGTCTAAACAAGGCTCTGGGCATCTGCAAATACTGAATAAAGGCACAATGCATACTGTAGGTATGCTACAAACGATTCCACCCATGTACCTTAAATCTGAATTATTTAGATTTGAAGAATACACAGATGAACATAATTTCTACAACAGATCCAAATCATCTGCTTTATCTGTATCTGCAAGCTTGTGTACTTTATAAATAAGATGTTTAAAATCCCAGTTGCGCCACACATGCAGACCAAGTGCTACATATCATAGGCACATACACTTTTTTTGTAGCAACCTTCACTCAAGTTACTTCAATATTTTAAAGGCTTTCTTGCACTGAGGAACCCCAAACTGAACACAGTACTCCAAATGTAGCCTCAAAAATGCCAGACAGCATGATATTCACTTTCCTTGATTTGACTGCTTCATTCTTACTAACATAGCTTAGTATTCAATTAGCTTTTACTGTTGCAAGGGTGCATTGCAAACTCCCATTCACTGTTTTTTACCCCAATAAAACATCCATCCAAGAGCTTTTTCCTCCAAAGCCATTTCACAGAATGACTGAGGCTGGAAGGAACCTCTAGAAGTCATTTGGTTCAATGTTCCAGTTCAAGCAGTGTCTCCCAAAGCCAGCTGCCCAAGACCATGTCCAGATGGCTTTTGAGTATTTCTGAGGACGGAGACTCTACAACCTCTCTGGTCAACTTGTGCTAGTTCTCAGTCACTCTCACAGCAGAAAATGCATTTCCTGATGTTCAGAAGGAATCCCCCCTGTTTCAGTTTGTGCCCATTGCTCTGGTCCTGTCAACAGACACTACAGGAAAAAGTCTGGCTCTCTCTTTCTTGCATCCTTCCTGCACAGATGTATATATACTGATTAGCCTTCTATTCTCCAGGTTGAACAATTACAGCTCTCTCAGCCGTTCCTCATAGGAGAGATGCTCCAGACCATTAATCAGCTTTGTGGCCCTTCACTGCACACTCTCCAGTTGATTCCCAGCTGCACAAGATTATTGGATGCAGGACTTGGCATCTGTCGTCAGCTGAACCTCACAAAGTTTCTGTTGGTCCACTCCTTCAGCTGGTCTCTCTCAGTAGCAGCCCCACCCTCCAGCACAGTGATTATTCCTCCCCAATTTGGTGCTATTCATAAACTTACAAACAATGTTTTGTTCCATTGTTAAAAGAATTAGTAAAAGATACAACCCCAGTACCAACCCTTAAGAAATAAACCTTATAATCACACACCAGTAAGACATTGAGCTATAGACCTTTAAATCCAGCTGTCCATTCAGATTTTCAGTCAATTTGTGGTCCACCCATTCCACCTGTATCTCTACATATTGTAACAATATTATGGGAGATTATGTCAAAGGAGGCCCTGCTGAAGTGAAGATAAATGACATCCACTGCTCTCCTCTCCACAGAGATAACCATCTAACCACAGACAGCAATCAAATTGGCTATGCACAGTTTACCCTCACCAACTCCATGCTACCTCTTCCCAATTACTTTCTTGCTGTTTTGTTGTCCATTCACAGGAATTTTTATCCATATTTTAAAGGATTTTCCTTTATAAATACTCCTACTTTTTCTACTTTGCCTTTCCTCTTTTTCTTATAAAAAGCTACAGATATTCAACATGAAATAAGCTTCTGCCTAGAAAGAAGATGAAAGCAGTGCCTTTCCAAACTATTTTATGGCATTTCATGAATAGATGAAAATAAAGACAGTTTTATGTATCCTTAACAGGCACTGTTACAAAGCTAATAGAAAAGTGTGTTAGAAGTCAACTTTGATGATAAGAAGCCTCTTACAGACATTGGCAATACATGACAACACTGGGAGAGAAAAATCACTAGTGCTTAAAAAAAAATTAGGGTTACAATGAGGACTGAGGGAAGATAAAGACAAAGAGATTGGACATAGGGGTTTTTTGCTAATGTGTTCTAAATGACTAAAAAAAAACATCAAACTTTAGTCTTATTGGTATGAACTGTTTATCCACTTTGGGCACTGGTATTAACTTTTTGACCTTCTATTTTTAGTAAGAAACTCCTAAGTTTATCACCAAATTCAATACAGACAAAGCTAATAGCCTTTTATTTCCTTCATTAAATTTACTTTGGGCATATGGCAACAATTTGTTATTAATCAAATTCCCTCTGTCTTGGAAGCCACTTTCTCCGATTGCTTTGTAGATCTGTAACAGGTCAGCAATTTTTTTTTATTTAAAAAAAAAGAATATGTTATAAAACAGATGCAACAGCTAAAAACATTGACCTTTTTTTGAAAGTGACAGATTGTTCATTGGTAAGTTTGTCTTTATCCAATTAACTAATAAATCCCAATCTCTTTCATTAGCCATTCCTGTGTTGTATAACATTATCTAATAGCACATGTTATGCCTATTGTTCTCATTACAAACTACAAATTAAGGAACAGAGTACCTTTTAGGATCACTCATGCTAAGTTTGGCATATATAATACATCCTCCTAAATCACCTTATGACTCAAGATACAGTTATAATACTTAGCTCTTAATCCTACCAGCCACTTTAACTTGCTTAGCTCACCTGAAAATAAAATTAATTTTCATTGGATAGGAGTTCTGCAAAAAATATTTAGCAACCTGGTTGTCTCCTTTTGTTTGCCCTCTTATAACCCCGGTTGCAGGTATGAGTTTAATGGTGTAGGATTGCTCTTAATTTCCTCCTTCTACCTTTTCCCCCCAGGAGGCAGATGTTCTGAAAGCAGCCACTCTATCTACCATGTGGATATCCAAATAGCCTTTACTATTTACTAGGATTGCTTTTCTTAACTCAAGACCCAAAGCCTGGAAACAACCATCTGTTCTTGAGAGTTACTCAGTTCTACAAATGCACACTCTTGTTTTCCTTTTTTATGTCAACTCTAAAAAAATTAGCTACACACCAAAATTAAATTAGCATATTAATATCAATTAAGTTTAGACTGAACAGACATTCAACATTTTTGAGATTTATGAAACAAACAACTAAAAGCTATATATAATGAAAGTATGTATAATTTTAAGAACAAAGATTCAATTAATTTTATATCATGACTATAGATACAATTATCAGCATTTATACTGTACCTGAGCTCCATAAATATATTTATCCAGCATTTTGCCTCCTATCGTTTGTCCCCCTACATCCCACACTTGAAGAGTAACATTCAAATTTCCTGGAAAAAAAATTATACATATATTGTGTAACCCGGAAAATTTAGATACAAATATATTCAACAACAATAGCTTTTAACAAGTATACAAGAAATAGGAACTAAATTTCAAACCAAAAATGATTGTATCATCTGGGAAAAAAGTCATTTGTGTCTAGCTAAGTCATTAAGACAGTAAAACTATAGCTAGTTATTAACATATTTAATATTAACAGAAAATAATTGGAATTGCATAAAGTATAACACTCTTGACTAGAAATAACATATTCCACTGAATAAACATGTAAAACTTCACAAAGAATGTTCTATAGCGTGGTACTTGGAACTGAAAGATAACACAATTAATGCCAACTTATCCACATTATTTCATATTGTGTGTCCCTTCCTCACCCCCTCTCCAAATCTTCCTTACGAATCAAGAAGCGAGGAGAATCTTCATGGTAACTCCATTTTGGTAGTGATGCTACCAACACCACTACTAACAGTAGTATACAGTTACAGAATTATATAGATGACAGAGTAAAAAAATGGAAATTTTTTTTGACACACATCTAAGTTGAGGATGCAAACTGTGATTACTTCCTCCATTCACCACATTAAAAAATGAAACTAAATTTGACATGATTTACACCATTTCATCTTCAAAGAGTCTACGCCAAGAATAGACCTTCCTTTCTACTTTAAACCATTTTTAAGATATGTTGAAACTGTTAACAGGTTTTTAAAAACAAAACTAACCAAAAAAAATCACTGTAAATACGGAGTATTTAATATCCTAGAAATCATACATATTCTGCAACCCAACTCAGCAACTCATAGATCAAAAATACACACAGAATGGTATGTCACCGTATACATACAAACATATTAAACTATAATTTCTCACATTTTGCATGGTAAGAACTGTTTTCAGAAATGTATCGACTACCTGGGAGCACCAACCTCTAATAGATTAAGGACTGACAAAACTTTTTCTAATCCACATACAACTCACATGACACTTACATGTTAACACAAATTCTACATACTCACAAATAATCATAACTGCCTATTAATTTTATTCTTAGATTTTAAAAAATGCAACAAATTTCACATCACAACAATTGCAAATCAAGTGAAAATGAACACATTATTTTGGGTTGTTAAGGAAGATATATTCTTAATTCAACCATTTATGTAGTTCACAATCTTATTTTACATCACGTGATCCACACAGCTGTAAATTTATAACCAACAAGCTCGCATTGGTTACACAAGGGAATGTGCTCCATGGAAATGTATCACAGCACTCGGTGGAAACGACCAGAAAATTATAATTATATAGCCGAATATATGCTACTCGTGGTACTATTTTTGTAATGCACCTTGCTTTAATCTGGTTAAAAGAGTAGATTTCCAAAACTATTACCTTGGTCTCAAAAATATAGAGATGAATGTGAGACAGTACTATTACGCTACGCTGAGCTTTATGTAATACTAAGAGAATTTCATGGAGCTTAGAAAACACATCATAAACACTCCAATAATGGCAACCTTTTATAGTCAACATAAAGCTTATTTGTTTTGATAGCACATATACTATGTATTAATTAGGTAATTATTTTAAAAGCTTAGAACATAAATGATTGCAAACAATGCAGGAAAGTCTTCCATGAAGCATCTGACATGGATAAACTATGCACCCACAGACTGAAAAGACTATACATCCTCAGTGGGTAAACAAACCATGCAGGCTCAAAGGCTCATCATGCTGCAGTATTCTACCCCTATGTATTGGACTAGAAAGTCACCATGTAATTCATGTCAGCCACTTTGAAAAAAAAACCCTTTACAAATATTATCACTTTTAAACTCAGTAATTTTCAGATGCCTAATTTTGTATTCAAGTGCTCTAAAAAGTTTCAACTTGATTTTTCCTCCTAAGGAAATAACTGTGCACAGCATACTGGGCTTAGTATCTGGATAACTGCAAGGAACGACCTGAGAAATTTTAGTGCAGTACGTTAAATTAAATAGTCTAACTGTGACTGTCCAACTAAAATATCTCCTATTACAAATTATTTACTCTGCTTCATTAAGAACAGAAAAAAGAAACAGGGAAAAAAAAAGATTGGTATGTTCATTTAAGGTGAACTCCTTCTTAATTAGGAACTCACTAACTATGAAATTCTTGCTGATCATCTCCTGTGCAAAATGCTTCATTTTCCCTTTTTTTCAATTAGGTTCTCTAATATTTGCTTAGAGCTCCAATTGATTCTGGGGGAGAAAGAAGGATGTTAGGATTATTCTGACAAAAGGAAAAACTGCAGGCAATTTACCTAGCAAGTATTTAATTAACAACTGTGATAGCAGCACATGAATTTTTCTGCACAAAGTTTGAAATCCTTTATTTTTCCAATTTAAGAGGAACGTACAAACATACATACAACAAAACAAAAAAAAATCATGCATAATAAGACAGTTCTTAGAAACAGTCTTAACACACCAATAAAAATAGCTCAAGAATCCCACCAAAATAACGCTGATAAGGAACAAGAAAACCCAGCTCTTCTTTACTCTAGAAAATGCACACAAGCGCAAAGCTGAAACACGCGAGGCAGCACAGTGCAGGTGTGTAGATTGCTTCTGGTATGAACTGAAGCCGCTGGGCTGCTGCAGCATTGACCCTGCTGGAGGACACTTGGTGCACTGGTTAACATTATTTAAAGTGCTGCATAGTCAAGATGGAACTAAAAACACAAGTCTGACCATTTTTTACACCAACAACTTTTAAAAAAATCCTTTTAACAGAATAATCATGTTTACTGAACTGCACCCACAACCTCCCAAAAAGTATACAACTATGGCTCTTAAGAGTCCCTATCAGCAGACCCTCTACCTAACAGATACACTATTTAAGCACTAAAATCTACACCACGGTTGCATCCAGACTATACAAGATTCTGCATTAGTAAATATAACGAAACTGATTTGCACTTAAAAAAAAGTATGTTGAACAAACTCCATGAAGTGAACTTTTCATGTTGAACACTAGAAGTCACATTGTTCAAAATTTATCAAAAGACTTCTGATTTGCACTAAACTGTGTTGTTTTATGATGTAAAATATTTACTATTTTCACTGCAAAACTGCATTAGTTACTAAAACAACTGAAGATAAATGCCACTTTTACCTTAAAAAATAAAAAAACCCCAGAAAAACAGTACTTTATTTTATAAGTTGTAATGCTTTTCAATGTGGCCTAATGTAAACTTCTGTGAAGTTCTAGAAATCCGTAATTTCAACTTCTGGAATCTTTGCTTACATTCAAGAAGAAAAAAAAATCAACTACTGAACCATAGTTATTCATCAATTCTCCTACTGAGTGAGAGAAATTGAGTCTTTTTTTCCTACTGATACACACATAATTTATGTGCAGTGGTTTGAATTAACCTTTCGAGTAAACACAGCAGCTCTGCAAACGCAGAACTAATCAAGAAATTAGAAAAATCCACTTACTAAAGTAATGTTTCCCATTCCAGTATTTAGAAATGTTACCTGCCTCCCTCTCACTCCCCACAACTAGTCCAGATAACCCATAAAATAGAGAGCCATATATACCTAAACACATATATAGGCATAGGCAAAAACAGAATGACAACCTACAGAAAAATGTTTCTTCCTGAATATGAATACAAATGTTACTGTTTTGAGGAAAACAGATGTACAGACTTTTTGGTGCTATTTTTACCCGCATTCTGATTTTATTACAAAATAAACTATGAATGAATGAAATTCACACACAAAATTAACAATGAGCAAAAATGAATGAAGCAATAGTTGATAATTTTCCAAATTTTCTACTCAACAAGAATATTTGGAATCCCAGTAATGTACTAATAGCTTCTGTATGTTTAACAGCTGGAAAAAAAACTTGCAAAATACAAGTTCTCAGCATGCACACTGCATGATTTGTGTACACATTCCACTTGCAAGTACTGCTGTTAAGTATTATGCACACTGGTATTTTTAGAGGCATGAGCAGGACAATAAAAAAAAATTATTCTGTTGATTTTATGGAGAAATAAGCACTGGAATTTGGTACTTTATCACTCACCAGATACTAAAAAAAGTATAGCAAAATGGCCAAACCAAAATAGTGAACACAGGAATAGTGTGAAAAGATTATTCTGTTTCACTTAAGAAAACATATAAACATAATCCAGAAAATATTTGCAATACAATTAAGAAAAAAAAAAAAGTTCAAGAACTGCATATATTTTTTTATAACTTCAGGTTACAGATAAAATGCTTAATTTCTGGGTTTGTTTCCCTCTCCCCCCCTCACAAGGAGAAGACAGAACTACAGAACCTGCATCAACTTTCTCAAATCTCACTACAGCTTTTAATAATTACATATACTTTTTCTAACTTCTGATTTCTGAATCCAGAAGTAAATGTTTTTAATTATATACTTGCATATTTAGAATATGAGTACACACAAATCAGTGAAAAAACATTTTAAACCGCCAATTGTTCAGAGACAAACTTAACCAACAATTATTCTTTTTTAATGATTTCTTTGCATTTTCCATGCAGTGGGCTGCAACTGGCATCTAAATACTTTCTTTGCCATCATGAAGTGAAACATCTTGAATGCTCAAACTGTATTTTTATGAGTGCCGAGGGACCCTACATTTTAGTGGTCTATTAAATGCCAGCAATTTCATGCTGCCTTGAATAAAACAGCATTCACATATTAGAGCACTGTGAGTCCATAGCTGCATTATGCTTCTCTCACACAACTCAAATACGAGTTGTGTATTTCATTTAAAAATATATCTATGTCTTTCAAAATATATATACTTTTTTGATTAATATGTTTGAAGTTCCATTTCATTGTTGTGTGTTACACTATTCACATGGAAAGTGAGTGCACTCAAGCAGGGATAATAAAATTCATCAATGTAGATAGCATTCCTTTTATCTGAATTCAGTGTTTTATTTAGAGATGTAAGTTGCAAATGCATAACCTCTTTGTCACCTGGCAAAAATGGACGAACAAAATATTCTCTGATCAACCTAATTTACTTTGCCATAAAAATCACTGCAGTAAGCTTATTTAGTACACATTACTCTGAAGAATCTGTTTCTGCCACCCAACCTTTCAGTGTTAGTTTTTATTCTCTTACCTGGCAATAATATCCTTTTCAAGAAGAAGTCCAGTCCTATGGTTTGTTTGTACTGTTTTCCAAACGTTTCTTGAGCAAAACGTGTAGCCAAGGATGTCTAAAACACAACAGTATCAAATTGTCATTTTAAACAGCAATAAACTTTATGTTAACCCAGAAGTATGAAATACAGTTAAGCACTTTTTAAATCAATGAATGCTAACAGTGTTCATGGATTTGGATTGACAAGCACTCCAGTCAGTTTCAGCATAATAACAGGAGGTGGCAAAGGCTACTAATTTATGCAAAAAGAAGCAAGGTGCATTTTTGCTTTGATTTCAAAAATACTGTAACAGTCCTATTACAAAATATTACACAGATTTTAATAAGGTATGATTAGTACGCTCAAACTGACACAAATCTAAGTGACACTATCTGTACCTGAAGATCTCAGTATTTTTAAAAAGCATTCATTTCCAAAACAAAGGTCTTCCCCTGGTAAAGAACACCATGATCCCAGACCAACTTTCTGGGTGGGAATAGAGATCTGCACAACGCAGAATCGCACAGGGGGCTCCTAAGTGTGGCAAGATTTCTGCCACTGTACATCAGTTTCAGGATCAGGGATTACAGGAACTCTTAAGATAGGAAGAGTACTTTCTTGCACGCAGAAAAAAAAAGCTAAACTCCTTTAAGAATGCACATTTACAGAATCATTCCTTCCAGCAGAACCTTGAAAATTTACTTCTTCAATTGGTATTTTGTGGATTTATGAAAGCAAACCAATACACTGTTGACCTAATAATAAGCTTTTACTATATACTGCTATAAGGATATACAACTAACCTAGATAAACTACTGAAGCAAGACATTTATATTCTGTCAGTAACAATTTTGTAGCAATTTAAGGACTCCATTCAAGACAAAAAAAAAAGGGGGGGATGGGGGTAGAAAGGGAAAGAACGAAAAAAGAAAGCCTACAAAACAGTAAAGGAGAAAATGGTGGTACAATCATAAATAATACAGAACTTTGTACTGTAAAAAAAAATTAATACTGAATATTAAAAGTTATAAAATACAACCTACATTAAAATAGTGTACAATTAAAAATCTCTTGTTGACATGACATTTGTAAATACAAATACAAATTAACTACAGAAAAAATAATCTAAGTATTTATTTACCTATACAGAGAAGAAAAAATACTAAGAGGCTCACAAAACCCTTACACTGTCTGAGAAAACTCAAAACGGGCCAGAAGGGTTTTTCTTGCCAGTTTTCCGTTCATCAATACCTGAAGAGTCACACCAACTGTTATCAGAAATTGCTGTTAAGAGCACATTTAGTCAAAAATGCAATAGCAAAAATGCAATAGCAAAATAGTTCAGAAATATGAGAATAGGCAAGGTCTATGAACAGAAGGCTATAACAAAGATCTAAATTAGGCTAATGATGTCAAATGTACAAACTTTTTTTTTTTGCATTAAAGCATGATCACCAGAGTTCCAGCATTAAAGCTCTAGCATGCATAGGCAAACATTTGTTCAAGTATTAAATTTCCTTTTAAGTAAATAAAACAAGAATTACTGTTTTCGTGTTTCTATATCATATTTATATTCTATCACTGCCATATATATAAGGAATTATATGATATCAGAAGATATGTTTCGGAAACAATCCAATAAGTCAGTTATAGCCTATGACAACATTTTCATTTACTTCACTGAACTCAAGCCCCAAGAGGATTAAAAATAAATAAACAAATGGAGGGGAAAGCAAGTAAACTAGAAATAGCATGAGTATGCTTATATATTTATATCACTGTGGAAAGGGGGAAGACCACAGAGTATGAATCGTGAGAAGATTCTTCTGCCTTCAGCTATGTGACAGTAATACTAACAACAAACACAAAATAAAATTCAATATAGATTCAGACTGCAGTATTGAAAGAGTCAGTAGAACTGATTCATTTAATCCCAATAGCTACTATGTCAAGATTACAAAGACATTATCTTTAATCTGTCATGACCTTAAAGATGTAGATGAGAATAAGATGACTGCAGGAATACACCATTCAGTCTTCTTGAAATGTACCTTTTTGGAAAAGTAACTAGTGCCTAGAGTACAGATTCAAATATCATCTGACTCTATCATTGTATTCTATATTCTCCAACACACTAATTTAGATCCTCATTAACTAAGTAACCACACCCTTCTTATTTTAAAGGCTCAGTAAATATTAGTTTATCATTCTGTGACACTCAATATTCCCTGAGGACTTCTAGGGGTGTTAGTAAAAATAAACAACACACATTCACTTAACAGCCAACGTATAAGAGCAGCAAGTAATCAACAGCAAAGTCCTTTTAAACAGTTTTTCTCTACTGTGCTCTTGAACGTAAAGGAATTTATAGCACAAAATCATTGACTAACTTCTTTTTAAATTTTTTCCTAATAAATGTTAGAGCTCAAGGAAGGTGTTGGATTACCAGTCTAGGGTCCTCTATTTATTCACAAAACAAGCATTTATCCACAAAATGCTAAGAGCAACAGTTCAAACTTCTTTACAACAATAAACAAAGAAGTTATGTCAATGTATATTCAAGTACCTCTACAATGCAAATACTCCCTTCAAATCCCAGAAGTGTTCGCTGCAGTGGTTGCCATAAAAGATTTTGCTCAACAGTTTTACCTGGGGGGATATGTTGAATACAATCTATATAAAAATCAATGAAAATTAAATAATGGTTCAGTAAAACCGTAGTTGTAAAAATAAGTAAGTAATCAGTGACTGTTTTTTAGAAAGGTTGCATTCCATACAATTCCACCCTTTAATGCTGGGGTCAGAGAACAGTACAGTAGCATGAAGGTCTTGCTCCTTTGCCCCTCTACTAAGACAACCAGGCCACGAACTTGCAGGGCAGAATTTCCAGCTAAAATTCCATCAGTTTGGAAGGTTCACACACTTGCCTTTAATACTTCAAAGTGAATGTTGACATCCTATTCTAAATATCAACACACTATTGAAGGTTGGTGTTAAAAACCCCCTCCGTTCAGACAAGAAAATGTCTTTGGGCGCTAATGTACAGCAACCAATATAGCAGTAAAAATGAAAAAAAAAAATACAGTATTCTAAGCACAAAATAAAATAGGATATTTGGGAAGGTGTTTTTGAAAGAAGCAAAGATGGAATTTAACCTTACATGAAAGGCATGACTGTTTTTTGCTTCTATTTTTCAATGTCAACAATTCAGTATCAACTGCTGACATGCTGTTCCTAAAGACCTACATAATGAATAAATAGGAAAAAATCAAACAATATCTATGAAATAAACTGAAAAGTCAGTAAGTTGAAGTAAATTAAAAGTCAAACAGAGCAAGCAATGATAGCCATCTCTGAAAATGACTACTCACCAGGGCAACCACAAACTTGTAGGGAAAACCCCATCAATGGTAACTCTTAGAGTGAAGTCCTATAGAATAAAGTTTTGAGAAAGCAGTGCCAAAGTGTAGTATCATAATTGCAAGAAAGAAAAATAAACCCAAAAATCAATTAGATGCAAGCACTTAGTCCTGAAGCCATGAATTTTCATTCACTTACTAACTTCGGCCACTAATTGAAAATCCACTTTTCAAAAAACCACATGTATCTACCCCTTCCCTCACTCCGTTTTAGATGTTCTGGATTGATGTTCAATGCCATTATCCAAGCACAGCTAGATCCACCTCTCAGTCATGTCCTATCCTACTGCCAAGAATTTTAGGACAAACAAAATAAAAACAAACAATAGGCTAAATCATGAAATGCTTTAACTGCTATAAAAACATATATCTGTCCAAGCTGATCCCACCCTAACACCCTTCCATCCCACTCCTAACAACTGATGCAACTTTGTTCACTGAAAAAGAGAAAATTATCATAACTTCTTGACATTTGACATAGATCTATTTGATGCAGCTGGGCCATTCTGCACAGAACACTTCATTCATTTTTCCATTCGCAAGACTCAACAGTGACAACAATATTTTTGTCGGTCCTACGTTACAGTGTAAGATGTAACCAAAAGCATGTATTCTATTATCATCTTCACAAGCTGTTAAAGCAGGTGGGGCAGTGTTCATTATCTCCTACCATGACTCATCCCTGATAACTCCCTCCAGGGGCTATCTCGGTTTATCGGGCAATCCAGGACCCACCTATGAGTCATAGACTTACATCAACCCATTGTGAGATGCTCCGCCCAGGGGGGAGGAGACAAACAGTCCCACCTGGACATAATCTGGGGCTTGGAACAGCACAAGCAGCTCTACCTACTGGGTTCCCAGTGGATGAGAGCTACCACTGGACCGTCAAGTGAAGACCAGACCCTTCTACAGGATCACTGCTTCAACAGGACACTTCATCCGGACTGCTACCACCACCCTGACTAACAGAGTGTCAGGTTATACCCTCTGTCAGTGTTCCTGTACTATTGTATTTATTTCACTTTTCCTATTAAATTACAATTCTGACTTGCAATTTCCCAGTAGGTTTTTTTTTTACTAGTCCATTGTCACCATTGATGAAGTTTTTGAGTCCAAGTGTAACGAGACAATTCAGAATTGCCACAATGCTTAAAAGTCTGGTATCCTAAAAAATTCTAAAGTAAGCAGGACACTACTCTTTATGCTAGCCCGTGTTTTAGCTCCTGCAAACTCCCATGCCAGCTTGAGCATTCATTCTTTCATTTTCATCATCCACTGTTAACAGAAGAAAAAGGTAGGATGTTTCTGCTACCATACTTTATTCCCAGCCACAACAGACAGAAAATAAACAGAACCTCGGTGCAACCTATTTTTCAGGACCTCCCTTCCCATGAATAGCTCCAAGATTTGCTTCCAGAGGCCCCAAACCTTCTTCAACATAAGCAAATCATAGTATTCTACCTCAAATCAGCATCTTTGTATATTTCAGTATTAAGCCAATCTGTGCACAAAAGAACAGAAATACTTGGATCATAATATCATTTTTTTTTCAATCTGTACTAGTGATGCTGGTTTATTTTAATGGAAAATCATTTTGGTTCAGGAAGAGTGGGTTGATTTAAAACTTAGACACGTAAGGCTGCTGTGTGTATACGTGTCCTTCTTATACTCAAAATCAAAGAGCCAACTGCTATTAATAATTGCTCTTTATTTTCATCTCACATTGTCCTCACTTCTGATTGCTTTTTAGATTGTTTTCTTAGTTTGTCTAGTTCATTAAAATCATTCTCTATTATCTTCTGACTAACCAGTCTTGCTTCACTCAATTTTTCTTTTCCACAGTTCACAGTTACTTTACCATCTCTATTTTACTCTGAGAGTTTTACAGATTCTACTGTCTCACTTCTCTTACGCTTTCTTCCATTTTCACTCTTCTCTACTTGAGCTTGCTCCAGCAGTGCTTACTGCTACCCCTAAAATTCTAAGTCTCCAATTATCCATTCTATCACCTCAAAACAAATTAACAGAAGCACAGCATCCCTCCCTTGCCTCATAGACAGAGCAATTCCTAGCTAGTGTAAGTACAAACATTACCCTTAGCTTGAACTGACACTGATTTGTTTTTAAGCTGCTACCAATCCTTGCACAGAACCCAAGTCATATTGCTTCTAAGCAATGGATGAGGAAAACAGAAAGCAAGTTTCCACCTGACCCAAAACAACTATTTTTTTTTTAAAGAGGGGGCAAAAGACAGAAGACAAATGTGAACACCTCATACTAAACACAAGGTACAGTATTTCAGATATATCCCATCATTTTCTACACTTCTCCTGTCTCATGATCCCAGAGTGACAGAGGAAGAGAAAAACCAACATCTTGCACAGGAAAAGAAATGTTAAGTATGCATATGTGTAAAGACCAGCTGTGAACCAGATGTGAGGGCCAAGCAATTTAGAGTTGAACACACATAGACATACACGTTTTAAGAAGTAAGCGGAACGAGTACCCAACAAAAGAGAGCAACCTCAACAATTTAGTCTTCTGAGGTGCTTGAAATAGCACTAGGTACATTTTATCCTTCCATTCCATGACCCAATTGCTTCTTTATTTTCACAAGACCTTACAATAAATCTGTTATGTCATGTGTGTGCTGCCAGGCCATTGGAATGGAGGGAAGGAGCCTCTATTACAGCATCATCTAGGGGGGATGGGAGGAAAAGCAGCCCACCAGAGTATTGCTGCTGATCATGACCTATCACCTGCCCTGGAAGCATGAGATGCAGTGAGTGGCAGCTCCTGTGAGAGAGGTAGGAACCAGCAGGAATATACATCAAAACACTTGGAAATCCACATTTGGCGAGAGGGCTTGCCACAAGTTGCTCAACAGCAGTAGTGAAAGGATTCTTCAGTTTGAGTGGAAAACTCCTGGGAAATGCTACCAGTGAAGCAGCACTCCAGCTGTCAATCCTGTGCATTTATTATGCTCTCATCACACAGCTGGTTGGAATTGCCCATCTACTGACTCAGATGAACACAATACCACTTCAGACTGGGTTTAGAATCACTGGAGACAAAAAAAAACGTTTTGTTTCTTCATAGAGCTCTGAATAAGTAAGTGAGCAAAACCACATGTACTCTCACTAAGAGCTTATTTCTATTAATTTAAGGCAGTTCATTTAAAACAGCTCTAAGAACATTTCCACTTTTCATATGAACTGTAAGGCAGGAAGAATTTCTTCTCCCCATAGTTTCAGAAGTTAACGACAGAGGAAAAAACTGTATACTTCAAGCACACAATAAATTTACTATTTTCAGGTGCATCTCACAAAATTATTCAGGCTACATATGATGATATGTTCAAGTGTATGGTTAAGATCAGTGACTAATGATTAAGAAAGCAGCCTTTCTTTTGCCTTCTTTGGTCTCGCCTTGTCAAAATTTCTCTTTTACAAAGAGAAATTTGTTGGATTATTGTTTGATTGTTTTGATTATTGTCTGACTATTGTTAATAAATAAACTTTTATAAACAGGATCTCATTATGGTGATTATAAATAGGGGAAAAAAAACCAAAATCATGAAAGTTACAAACGAAAACTAAATGGACCCAGCACTGCCTTTCCAAACTTTGGAATAGTAACTCCACTGGCTGCAAACTGTTCTATCCAGCTCGGGAGGGTGGTAGCTCTGTATCCGAAACGAAGGGCGCCTGCAGACTCAGCTAAGAGACCTTCCCTGCTCGTCCTTTCGAGGGGAGCCGCGAATCCCCGTACTCCGCCCCGGCCCCAGCCCTCCAGGCCCGGGGCACTGCAGCCACCGGGAACGACTCTGGGCTATTCCAGCGACTCCAACCGAGCAACTCCTGCCTCCAGCGCGCGATCAGCAGCGCACGGGGATCAGTGGGAAACTCCGTCAGCACCACAGGAATTACGTTATTCGCCGCTCCTTTTCTTACGGCTCAAGAAAATTGGATTACGGACGTGTACGTCTGTTTGTTGACGATGCCTCCTCGGGTGAGGAAGCCCCGTCAGAGGGTTCGGCTGCCGGGCACGGCGCGGATACCGGCGGGAGGAGCCCGCGTCTCCCGTGCAGGGCCTGGAGCCGAGGGAGAGCAGCCAGCCGGGTATCGCGACAGCAGCTGCGCGATAGATTGGAAGCCGCCGCGGGCTGCTCCTTCCTCAGCAGCAGCCAGGGGCAGCGTGAGGGGGAAGGCCGGGAAAGGGCTCGGGGCAGCGCGGCGAGGGAGAGGAGCTGCCGGCGGGGCCGGCACTGACCTTGCCAGTGGTGCCGTCCCCCAGCACCACCAGCTTGAGCTGGCGGTCTGGACTCTCCTCCTCCTCCGAGTCTGACATGATCTCTACGGCCCCGGCGAGGAAGAAGAGCCTGAGAGCAGCCGGGAGGAGCCGGGTACAGGAGCGAGGACGGGACAGGGGGAAGAGCTCACGAAGCCGGGAGCCCCGCAGAAGCCAGCGCCGCCATCTTCAGCGCGCCCGCCGTCGCTATGGCCCGCGCGGGGCGAAACCAACGACAGCACTGAGGGAAGAGGGGGAAAGCGGTAGATTGAGGGCGGGAGCTACAGCGACAAGTCCAGCAGCTGCTTCGGGACACACCCACTTCCGCCCCCTCAGAGTCAGGAGATGGTTCAGCCCGGCTCTCGGCCGCACGCCGCGGTGCCTCGGGCCCCGCCGTGACGCCGCGCGCGGTAACCAAGCAACGAGGGGCGGGGAGGGGGCGGGGCCGCCCCGTGTGGGGCTGGCTGGGGGGGCTGCTGGGTGTTGCAGTGGGAACTAAATATGGCAACTAAATAAATAATTATGGCAACCAAATCAGAGAGTCACTGAATGGTTTGGGTTGGAATGGACCTTAAAGATCATCTCGTTCCAAACCCCCTGCCATGGGCAGGTTCACCTTCCACTATCCCGGGTTGCTCAAAGACCCATCCACCCTGGCCTTGCATACTGCCAGGGATGGGGCAGTCACAGCTTCTCTGGGCAGCCCGTGCCGGTGCCTCACCACCCTCTCAGTGAAGCATTTCTTCTTGATACCTAATCTAACCTTGCACTCTTTCAATTTAAAGCCATTCCCCCTTGTTCTATCCCTACATGCACTTGTATGAAGTCCCTTTCTGGCTCTCACAACCCCTTTAGGTACTGAAAGGCCACAGTAAGGTCACCCTGGAGCCATCTTTTCTGCAGACTGAACAATCCCAGTTCTAGGGACTCCACCACTTTCTTACCCAATCTCAGAATTTTTCTATCCATATAGGCAATCAGTAAGAGAACTTGTCGAGGTAGCCCTAGCTGAATACTAGACCATTACTTTATCACGCACCATGACCAGGGAGAACAGGCTATAGCCTCCTCTTTTGCATCAGCCTTCCCTGTGTTTGAAAACTGCTAGTGTCCCTTCAGCCTGTCATCTTTCCCATAGACTAAACAACTCCTCTTCAGTCAGTCTTTCCCTGGGTTGTCTTTTCTAGACTTCTGATTATTCTTGTTGCTTTCTTTTGGCCCCTCTCCACTATGTTGCAGTACTGTGCCAAAAACTGGATACAGTACTTCTGTTGAGGCCCTGGGAATACTGAGGAGAGTGGAAGTATTACTTCATGTGTCTTACATACGAGACTTCTGTTTATATATCCCAGTATGATGTTTGTTTTCTTGACGGTATGACATTGCTGACTCATACCAATCCTGATTTACTAAAAAAGCCTCTGAATGCTCTCCTGTTATTGGCATTTCATACATATTGAAGCTTTATTTCTGTTTAACTGTAGTACTTTCTGCTTTTGCCCATTGAATTTAATCCTCTGTTTCAGGCTACTTCCATCATTTGTCACTGTAATTTTATTTATAATGTTATCCTCCAAAATGCATGCCAGCCGTCCCACCTTGGTTATATCTGTAACTCTAAGATGCATACTCTCTATTCAAAAGTCATTAATAATGATATCCAATAGTACCAAATCTCTGCAAGACTCTATTTGACATATTTTTCCAGTATGAGTGACAACAATTCTTTGGGCGTCGTTTATATGACAATTTGAACAGAGACAGCTGGAACTCTTTAAAATGCAGATGTCTTTTAATGGATTCAATAACAAGCTAAGAATTTTTAGAACAACTTTGTATAGTGCCTGCATAGAAATCTAACCTGTCTCCGTCTCTTTCAGGTTTTCTTTATTAAATGTACATCTGAAATTTTCAGTATTACAAGTATACTGTTTTACTCAGTCCTCAGCAGGATCAAGAACATTCCTTATTAATAATGTATTCATGTGTTTGCACAATTGAGGCTAAATGCTTTCCCAATGACATTCTGGGGGGGAAAAAAGGGAGGTGTGGAGATACACCGTAAAGTACTTTAAATTCTAATGGAAAACAAGACACACACCTTTGTCGCTCCATACTTTGAATCAAATTAAATGTGTCATTCATTAACTGTTTTCCACTTCGGATCATCTTTTAGCCTAATTGTACTGCAAGTTCTCTTAACTTGGCCCTTCAGCAAGATCAGCATCACAGCTCAGCTGAACAGCATTTCTTGGAAGGAAGAGCAATAGGGACAAACGTGGAATTTTCCTTAATGATTTCTGACATACTGAACAGTTGTACAATTGGCATTAGACATTTAAAAGCTTTACTTCTCACTCCAGAGCAGATACCTGATTGATAAACCACTGTTGGTGGAACTGCTCATATTTCTGAAATTCTGCCTCAGCCACATTAAGAAAATAAAATATAAAAGATTAATTTAAAGCTTTCTGATGCTTTTGGGGAGAAGCAGGTTCTATTTAACCCACAAGATGAGAAGCTGCATGTGCAAAAGCAGGATGATGAGAGAGCAAGGTGCTCCAGGTGTCCAGACTATATGTATTTTCATTTGAAATACCCCAAAGAAATGCATATGTTATAATACACATACCAAAATCTAATTTACTTCTTAAATTATATTAATTTTTCCTTCTTTAATCACCCAAGCTTATTAAAAGTTAGCATCATCATGTAAATGAATGAGCATTATAGAAATAGCTGTTTCATCTTCATGGGTTTAAATTTGTCTTGAGCCTGTTTATCTGATCTACTTAAATAAGCAGTTAGATATTGAAGGATAATTTTGGAAATACAATGAATACTTGGTATGGATAAATATGCGTGCTTGCTGTTGACTACCAAGAAAAATTAATAGAAACTACCCCAGGAGATAGTAAAGCAATTGGACAACTCAGCCCCCCAAAACCTCCTTGCTTAAGTCTATGAATGACAGGGATATACTAAAATCCTTTTTTTTAATTTAAAAGATCAGTGTACAAGAAAAAAAACTGTCTGGTGGAGTTAATGCTTTAAGAATAACACTACCAAAGAGTGTTGTTTACCTTTATTTAGCTTTACTAGCATAACAGGGCAGACAATCTGACTGCAAATCTTTACATATCTTGCTTGCAATGTTCAGCAAGCGCATTAACTCTGTGGTGTGGTAATTTTACATAGAGTGGTACAAATTTTTGCTACCAACACATCCCCTCTGGAAGGCTTTCAAATTGAACTAGTTTTGTCATTGCCATCTTTACTAAGTATGGATAACATTTTATAGATGAAAGGAAGCTAGTCTCGAACTGTTTGATACTTCACAGTTAAAAAAATTATATGAAGTGTGTTGAAAAACACTGGAATTAATAAACAGAATGCTGCAGTAAAAAAAAAAAACCACATTGATGACAGTATAGAAATAATTTGAAACTTATGCATTTTTAAAATACTAAGAAAAAAATCCTTCAGCAGTTATTTTGAATAGAGTTTTCACTGAAAAGTGCCTGGGTCACCCAGTGACCCAGAAAATAAATATATATTGTTAATTTTTTTTTTTACATTCTGTCTGTATTTTGATATTTGCTCTTTTGGGTTTTTATTATGCTTTCTATATATTTTATATTATTTCTTTATGATGAAAATTCACCGTTAATCCACTGGTAATTGAGAATATTATGAATAATAACTGAGATGACAACAGTTTTAAAATTCCCATATTTCATTAAGGCTATGAACAAGAAAGTACTTGCATCCTCATTCTCTGTCATGTTTTGGCCTATTACTGTACTTGACCATTTTCCACTGAGTTAAATTGACTTCTTAATATGTGAAACAATTGGTATAGATAGCTTTCTATATCTGTACTTCAAAAAAAGTGAGGGAAGAGCTACATGATTTCATTTCAATTCCCTTCATTTCAATAGTTCTTGATCAGAGGAGCTGTGGGCATTTGAAAACACCTCTCAGGAGTCCATGGAAGGTTGCTGAGAAAAGTCAACCCGGAAGACAATTTACACAGACTTTCACTTTCGGACTTTGAAGAGTCTGTAAGATCAGTTGTTGCTACTGCTCTATGCCATTGCTATATCTTCCACCTTTATCAGCTGGGCAGTGAGTTTAATAAATGTTTTTACTTTATTTGATTCTTCAGGGTATCACTGAAGTTGTTTCAGTTCACTTTAGTTGCAAAGGCTCAACTATTTAAAGGCTTGGTAACTCTTCCTAAGTGGAGTCACTGCAACTGCTGAATGAGTTTTGGGGAGACAGGTAATAGAGTGTGACAGGAGGGGCTAGAGATGTTTCGGAGAGGAGACAGGCAGTGGTGGAGAAGTCAGAGCTTTTAGGTAGGTGAGGAAGGAGGGCTGGAAGGGGAAATCTGTGGGAATTTCTGAGGGTGAGAGACAAGCGTAGGAGTTTTTAGTATTCACTCTTCTCAGTCCACACCTTCTATGTAACATCTTCCTCCATCTCAGAAGACAGATCCAGGTACTCAGCTTACTCCTCATCTGGGTCAAAAGGAACTTTCCTTCCTGGCACTTGTGAATTTTTGTGCTGCTCTTGGATGCCGCTAGTTCCCTCCTTCAGATTTTCCCCAACAAACCCCTGGTTACACTTTTTCAGTGCAAGCCATTGGTTTTCATTTCTGCTCATATTTTGAGCTGGCAGTCAGAAATACTCTCTTTTTTTTTTCTCCTGTCATTTTGTTCCAGTTTAATTAGAAAACCATTTTTGGTAATCAGTTTCAGTTTGAAGAAGAAATAGCGTAGTTCCAGTTTTGGTTCCTTTGCCCCCTTGTTCTTAAGTTACCCTGACTAAGCAATTGTGGCATACACAGTCAACTGTGTTTGCAAATGCAAACTGTACAAATGCAAACTAGAACTCTGCGAATGTGGGAGGGGGTTTTTTTAGAACATTCTATAAGGTTGCATTCCCTTCATGCAAGTATCTACAAAGGCACCAAAAATTATTACCTACATAGGAAATAGATGTATGCGTCTCCCAAGCTCTGAGAAAAAGTATTAATCAAGCTGAATGAGGTGGAATCTGTGCTGAGAGTAAAAGGAATAGCATGTGTGAGAGCCTTCAACGTTTTTGCCATCCTCCTCAGGAATGCAGGGTCATTAGCTACCAAGTCATCTGTGCTGTCCTTACAGCGCTTGATGGAAACAACACATTTCTCAGAGTGATTGACACGAACTATGTCCTCTGTTACCAATACAAGACATTCTTTTAACTTTTGTTCTGCTTCTTCTTCCCATGCTTACACAATACTCATTCTCTTTTGAGTTTCATTCATACCAATTTTTCTATTTCAAGTCTCTGTAGCTGGGATCTGTAGATGCTCCTCTTCTTCAAGGTGGAAATTGACATTACATTTGTTTGAATGAGGAAAATGTCCTTGAAAAGAAAAACAAAATTATTGCCACAAAAGTGGAGTGTGCATTTTAAATGAAAATATATTTACTTCCATGGTAATGTTGATTTTGCCACTCATCTCTGGAGCAGAGTAGAAAGCAGGTGTTGGTTTTAATTGCACTACAGATTTGCAAATAAAACCCAAACTGTTTCTTCTTCATCAGTATCATCTCTAATGTTTTTACCAGACAGTGTTTTCTTCTGCACTGCTTGATGACTGTGCCTTGAGTGAAACTCTGATTAATGTGGCTGACTAGACGGACAACTGAGTGGAAATGGTAAATAATGACTTGTTTTTATACATGTAAAAAACAGTTCCAACTCAAGTTGGAAATCCTTGCTTTTGGAAGGGCATTCTTCCATCTTGCTTCCTGCTAACCTAAGGTCACTTAAGGAGTAAGTGTTTCAATTGCTGTTGATTACAGTGATGTAAACGTCTCTGGCCCAGACACTGCAGTGAACAAGACTTTCCACACAGGAATATGGTTAAGCTGAAGGCTGCAACTTTTATGAACTACATTGCCTAATAAAACAGGGAAGAACCACTAGCCAGCTGTTCCCCACAAACTACCCAGTAAAAGAGGACCAGTGAGGTTCACCAAGCATGAGACTGTGGAGGCCAAGCTAAATGTTTAAGAGAAAGCTGACCTCATCCTCCCTCTGGCAAAAGTGACCAAGGTCCCACTGAAACTATCTCCTCCTATATTGTCTGTGCTTGGGAGGGGAGAGAAAAGAAATGTCAGCAGTAACTTTTTAATTTGTGTAAGACACTACCTTTTTCCCTGTATTGTGGAAAGAGAAATAGCTCACTGCCACCTGGCTGGTATTTAAGACATGGGCAGTAATTCTAGCCACAGCTAATGTGAAAAACCCACATTGGAAACCTGCTTTCCAGTTGTGTGAATGGACAAACAAGTCCTCTTGTCTTTTCACTAGCTGAATTTACTAATAAAGCCACACCACATTTTCAGTGTGGTAAACACTTTTTCTCACTAAAGCACACTATTCAACTCAGAGTATAAAGGCCAGCAACAGCCAGGCTAACAACAACAACAGTTTCAGAAGGACAATGGGTCAAAAAGACCTTCAGAATAAGAACTAATTTATAAAGGAAGTACATCTAACTTCTACTGAGACGGTCATGCAAATTTGGAATTTCCGACATGAACACAGAGGATCACTGGGAACTCCTGTTTCTTGTCTCCAAATCTCAGTGCTTGTTGGAATAATAGAGAAAGCTGTCTGTCTTACAGTCTTGACCTGTCACCAGTTCAAAAACAGCCTTTTTTTTTTCCTTTTATAACCACATGGAAAATCTAAAATTGTTTTCTAGCATATACTGCAGGTTTGGAAGGACCCACCTGAATCACCCGTGTCCTGTTGTTGAATTCCTGAAGGAAACCATCGAGTTCCATTACAAAAGCAGGTAAACCATTTGCCCTCACCACTCTTCCTGGAAGGTTGTTCTAGAGCCTGGTCGTTTAATTTTGTGTTGGGTGTTTACTCTTACAATTCTTTCCCCAGTCCTACTCATAGTGGAGTGTGCAAGCAGCTGCGTGGGGCTTGGTGGACAGAAACTGCAACACTCCACCTGACAGAGAAGCTCCCACCCAGTCACTTACTCACTCTCCCTCAGCAGGAGCAGGGAGAGAATCAGAAGGACAAAAGCAAGAGATGAAGGTTGAGATAATGACAGTCTAATAAGTGAAACAAAGCTAGGCACACAAGGAAATTAATTTTTTTTAAAGGGAATTAATTCTCTACTTTCCATCAGCAGGCAGATGTTTAGATGCTTCCTGGAAGTCAGAGCCTCAGCATGCCTGTTTGGGAAGACAGGTGCAATAATCTCAAATGTCTGCTTTCCTTCTCCTTTTCCCCAGCTTTTTTACTATGCACAACAGTTGCATTTGCTTTTTTCACATGGAAATCACCTTTCCAGTAGATCTAATAGCCATCTCATTCTCCTCTTAAACTGTTAGCTATTAAGTGTCATTTTCCCCTGAGATTTACTTGCCAGTGTCCAAGTGTGTGACTTTGTACTCTATATGGCTGAATCTTACCTCCCGTCAAGGGTTTCAGGCCACAGTTATACAGTTCTCTTGGCCCAGTATCTTGAGCCTCTGCTGTAGTTTCCCAAAATCCTCTTACCAGTTAATCAGCTTGATCCTCCTGTTTTTTGTGGGCAGCTAGTTAAGAAATGCATTACACAATGTTGCACCTGAAACTTATTGTTCAGGTAGCCCATCCCCTGCAACCTGATACTTCTTTCAGTAACATCCATCATAATTTTCTCTTTATCTAATTCTCCTATCTTCACCTTATCTACTTATTTTCTCTCTTCTGCCTTAATGTGTAGCTACTCTCTTTGAAAATCCACGTAGATTATATCTACCTGTGGTGGGTTGACCTTGCCTGGGCGCCAGGTGCACACCAAAGCCACTCTGTCACTCCTTTTCTCAGCTGCCCAGGGGAGAGGAAGTACAATGAAAGGTTCATGGGTTGAGATAAGGGCAGGGAGATCGCTCACCAACTACCCTCATGGGCAAAACCAACTTGACTTGGGGAAATTAGTTTTATTTATTACCAATCAAATTGGAGTAGGAAAAAGAGAAATAAACCCAAAACTTAAAACACCTTTCTGTCACCCCTCCCTTTTTCCCAGGCTCATCTTCACTCCCAATTTCTCTAACTCCTTCCACTGAGAGGTGCAAGAGGATAAGGAATGGGGGCTGTGGTCAGTTCATCACACATTGTCTCTACTTCTCCTTCCTCTGCAGGGGACAACTCCTCACGCTCTTTCCCTGCTTCACTGTGGGTTTCCCAAGGATGACAGCTTCCTTCAAGGATTCGCCTACTCCAGCATGGAGTCCTCTAGGGGCTGCTGGTGGATCTCTGCTCCACCATGGACTTCAACAGACCACCGGCCTCTCCAAGGTCTGCACTACATGTTGCAGGGGGATAAATCTCTGCTCTGGTGCCTGAAGCACCTCCTTCCCCTCCTTCTTCACTGACCTTGGTGTCTGCATGCTTGTTCCTCTCACATATTCTCATTTCACTCTTCAGATGCACTTGTGCAGGTTTTTTCCCCCCTCTCCTTAACTCCTAGAGGCACTGCCACTGTTGCTGTTGGCTGGACCGTGGCCAGTGGCAGGTCCATCTTGGAGCCGGCTGGTATTGGCTCTGTTGGACATGAGGGACGATTCTGGCAGCTTGTCAGAGAAGCCACCCCTGTATGGCCTCCCCCACTCCCCGCTACCAAAACCTGGACATGCAAACTCGATACACTGCCATGTCTAAATTGCCCATGTCTAAAAATTCTTTCAGCAAGTCAACTGTCACATTAATATGACACATGAGGTAAACCTGTGTTGCAATGCATCCTATTTTTCACTTGCCTAGAGGTCCTTATTAACATTCTTTTTCACTCTGAACTATATGCCAAAAGAAATCCCTTGGAAATATATCAATTTAAGCCTTTATATAATCTATCAGTCTGTGAAGACTGTGTGAACAATTCAGAAGAAGACAAACTCAATTTTCTGAATAAATTCTTAATTACAAATGCTTTTTTAAGACTCCCATGATAGTGAATATACCCTTTCCAGCACTTTTATTATCAGCTTCCACAGCAATAATTATTCACTGTTGATCTTCATCCAAGGAACCACACACACATGAGTTGAATGAATCTTGACATGGGAAACCCACTGCAATCTCCTTTCTGCCAAGTCTAGATGACCTGCTCAAAGTCATAAATGTTGTTAGCCTCAAAGGCAAGAAAAGAGCTCAGGGTTTCCTACTTTGACCTCTCCAAATATACATTTAATGCCAACATTAAACTGCAGATGTTATAGTCATGACAGTGCAGTTCTGTGTTTGCTGGAGCACATGCCAACTATGCTTTCAAAGTGCGCAAAGCTGTTTAGTTCTCCACACTCCTAGACTTTATTGCACTGGTCACTGTAGAGCTTCTACTCCTCTGCTCCTCCACTGCACAACCTCATTTATAAGTACTTGGCAGCTGGAAGGTACTGATGATCCAGTACAGTTGTCTGTCACATTGTATAAAACTGTCTCGTTGTTCCTTGATTGTGCCCCATGACTATGGCAAATTGCTTTCCTTTTTCCCTGCAATTTGCAGTTTTTAAGGGCTAAATATGATCTATTGGCTATACCTGTGTACATCACCTAGGGAACTGAGATCCTCATGTCTGACCACAGATTTTAGCTGCTGTGAATATTCAAACAATGTAGTTGGATGTATAGCTCAGTCTGGATATATTGGATGCACAGTTTCCTGTGAAACTTTCATGGGAGTGGTAGGTTTGCACTGAGTTCAGGCACCCAAGACTGGTTTTCTTGAGCAGACAATAGTTCCAGTCCAAAATTAATTTGAAATATCTGTGAAGGGTCATTTAGTGTCTTCCAACTCAGCTGTGTCCTGTTGTTAAGAGACTATATATGATTCAGTACTTGAGAGGATGAAGCCCGGTGTTTCCTCCACGAACCAGCCAACCAGCTATCAGCTGTGCCATTTCATTGCCACATCAGCAAATGCAGGCAAAGCTCTAACTACCCTAATGTGCTTTACCAGAAAATGATCCCCATCTGAATAGTTTAATGTAACATCTTAATCAGCTTTGAAATGTCTTCTGTGCCCAACAGGCATGCATGTCAGTACCTGCTGTGGCAGAGGGCCTTGACTGTGTTTGGGAGCCAAGAGCTGCAGCAGTTCAGAATGTCACCATCCACACCCCCTCCATGGTTTGCTAACACCACTGGCAGCAATAAACGTGCACCCACACCACAACCTCATCTGAGCTCATCTTCCTCAGTGACCTGAGACGTGACTTGAGCAATCAGGATGGGCACAAGTCCCTCCAGCTGCTTCAGCTGCTGTGACATCCAGCAAACTGGGAAGCTGATGTCCTGGCTGGGACCTGGGCACCACGGTCCAGTTCATTAGCTGACCTGTCATAGCTCTAATAAACATGCTTTCTTAGGCATTATTTATATCATTTAGCACAGTAAAGTTCACAGCTCAGTGTCAATGTGTCTCAGCTGGAATGAGAAAGAACTAATATTTCTGATAATTTCTCTGTTCCTCTTTCCTACTGCACATGACAAACTAAAATCAGAACTATCTCCCAACTTTCCATAAGGGACTTAGACCAGTAGAATTACATCTCTGGGGTAACTGATTTTCAAACCCCTACTTTGCATCAATTTTCTTCTTATGTGGTATCAAAAGTTGTGACTAAAAGTGTTTTTCCTCAACACTAGCTTATGTGCTTCCAAACTAATTTCTTCCCAGGAAGATTTACATCTTGAGGGCAATTCTACTACTGCTGCCAAAACTGTAGGTGTTTCTGATGGAAATGAAGTAGCTTTATGGTGTGATTATCTCAGATCTATGTTGAGCCAAACCATAGAGATGTATTAGCAACGTGATACATACAGAAAATACTAAAGAGGGAGTTAGGAGAAGCACACCAGGAAAAACTGAACGAAAATTATGACAGAATTTGCATATCTAATTCTGTACTCAAGTAGACCAAGAAGAAATGTTGCAATTAAGGTTTTGAGAACATGCAATTACTACTAGTGAAAGATTAGGTATTATTTTCTGTTCCCTGAGAATTCCACCACATATACTTTTAACATCTTATAATGGATCGGTTTCTGTTGTTTTTACCTTACTTTACTTAGGTAAAATTCTTGCCAGTTAATAACACACTTAAATTCATATTCAGTTTGACAACATATTCAATGAATTGAGAGCTTACTCAGCTTATTACATAGACTTAATGTAATACTATAAAAAAATCTCTAGACTGCTATGAGAATTGAGATTCAGACTTACAACTAGATGTGGTGTCTCTTTAATCCTTCTCACCATTCAACACAATTTGAAATGTTTGGAGTGATTTTCTAGTCTTACTTGTAGCTAGAATACATGTTTTTCAAAGGAAATATTATATTTGAGTTGGTAGTGTTCCTTTTAAATGGACAAATGTACACCCACAGACACAGACACAGACAGTATGTATCTGTGACTGCTGGAGCACATCGAGTAAGTGGCTGGGTTTTAGATCCCTGCTGGCAAACACAACCTGTTGGATGCTGTGCAATTCTATCACTTCACTTTGGTTCTTCAGTGGCAGTTGTAATCTTCTTTAAAAAAAATCTTCTCATTAATTTCTGAGCTGTTTGGCCAAGTTCCTTTGCTTATGCAAAACTGCCTTCTTCTCAAGCTTTGTTATCCAGTAAAATATTACCAAAGTTCTCCACTGATCTCACTTTGTCATGCAAGAAATTTCCAAGATATTGCCTGCTAGATCTCGGCTTTAACTGGTGGGCGTTAGTATGTTTTCATTTTCCTGAATCAGGCAATGTCTGTCTCAAGAGCAAAACAAGGATCCTTGAGCCAGGCTCTTGCACTTCACATGCAAAGAAATTTTTTGAGATCAAAGGAGAAAATCTGGCTGATCTGAAGGGTGATATCTTGGCTAATCCTGTTTTATTTTCTGCCTAATGAGAATGAAGAGCAGAAAACTTTATACAATATACAATGTAAACATAACAGAGGTCATGAGCCTGTCAGCCTATCATTGACACGAGACATGCAGACCTGGATCCTGACAAGGATATTTTGTGAGGAAAGGCAATAATGAGGTTTTGAAAAGTACACATTTAAGAGTAATGGGTGCTTTAGAACTGCGCTCCGACAAGCTCTGATTTAAAAGGCTGGAGGCTTCAATCTGAACCACTAAAATTCAAAATGACAGAAACTTACAAAATTTTATTGCTCTGCATTTTATAAAATTTACATTTACAAGCTGTCAGTTTGAAATGCTGAATAATTCATAGTTTGGAACACTGAACACCAGTTTGAATTATTCTTGCAGTTCACTGCTTCCTACTTACAGTCTTTCTCAGATACCCAGAATAATCCTTCCATCACACTCTTTTCCTATCTCTTTTAATTCATCTTTGACCCCAAAAATGTCTTTACTTTGAAGGAAGGTCAGGGAAAGAAATGTGTCTTGTTGCCATTAAAAAAAACCTAAACAACCTAGGCATAATGAAAAGCTCCCTTTCTGCTTGATTAATGTGCTAATATAAGAACATTAAGGCCAATGCACCATCTACAGTTTGGTTGCTCTGGTGGTTTGGATTACTTTTTGTTAATTTACAGACTCAATTATGTAGACTCTTAAATTCACAGCATTAATAGGTGGGAATGTAGACGGTTAATGAAAAAACACGGAGTAGGAAACTTCTGTTTTATATGTATCTTGGGTAACATTTTTAGAAGAACAAGGATCAAAGATTGTAATTTAAAGAAACTCTCAAGACAGGAATAAATGTACATGACTTCAAGGCACCCCTAAAAATTATGGGATGGCTAATATCCCCACAATTCTGTGGTCTGTTCTAAAACAAAAATATTAAGCCAAATGTTTGGCTCTATATAATAAAAACAGATTATCTAATGGTTTCCAGTGGGAAATACGAGAAAGAGCATTCATAAAGACTCTGTAATAGTTATGAATTATAAAGACTTCCTAATTTTCAGTATGAACTGAGACCCCAATAGAAACTGTTAGATATTTATTCATATGCCCTCAAAGGGACTGCACATGGACATTTTTAATTAACATTATTTGCAACACTTTACTCAAGTTGTTCATTATTAATTTGAGATGTTTTGAAGTCCTGGCCAGAAAGTTTTCATCACTTACTCTAATGACACCATTCTTACAAGATTTTAATACTTTTAAAGGGTTGCAGTGATTTGCAATCTATACTTATTTTAATGAAGAAAGAAAACAATGTGTAAGTAATCAAGACCATAACATTAAAAAAAAAAAGTCAGGAAACATAAAATAAACTTTGAGTCATTATCTTTAGGATGCCATTTGGCCTCCTGTGTAAGAAAAAATGAGTAAAAAATAAAGGCACAATTTGACATCACTTTCACCAGAGATGCCCGTTTTGTTGCCATTTTGCTCTTCTCTTTTCAGCTGCCCAAAATGTTTTGACATTTATTACTGGATATAAAACAGGTGTGTCAACTTCAGTTCACCTCCATCTGTCCTCACTGGCCCGATGTCTGTGCCCACCAGTTCAAATTATTAAGATGGGTAAAATGTCTTTTTCTTGCCTCATTTGAATGCTTTTCCTTAGTTTTTCTCTTTTGTGCAGTTTTAGCTATTGAAGCCAAAACTGCACGATGAGTCTGCAGAGATTTGTCTGAGGTTACAGCATTGGAAGCAAAGGCAGAAAATATGCAGTAAACATGACCTTCATGTTTGCATCTGCACAGGATAAATAAATTCTAATACTTTCTTCCTAGAGAATGGTAAACATTACTAGAAGAAGAGCACCACTGGAGAGACTTGATAGTACCGAGAGTTGTACTAATGGTAGAGACAGAGAAACCAATTTATCTTCATGAAGATCTGACAGGCTCAAATATACTTAAACTTTGCTCTTTAGGTAGAAGCTAAAATGCTGAAATTTAGCCTTTTAAATAAAATGGGCGCTTGGCACCTCCCTTTGAGAGCATGTGTTTAACTGTGTCAGCTACACCCTTTATGTTCACAACTGCACCTTTTCGTTTAAACTGGTTTCGTAAATAACAGCTAGAACTGAAGAACACAAGATGGCAGTGTCAGACGCCACGTACCAGCAGGGGACTGTGGAATGGTCCAGCGGGATCTCCTGAGAGAGGGGACAAGCAAGAAGCGCTGAGGTCTTCGTCCTTTCTTTAATACCCCTGTGGAACAATTGCTAGGAAGCGAGGAGACCCTTCTGTTCCAACAACACAGAGAAAATACTCTGCAGAAGGAATAAAGATACAGTATCCTCTGCAGATTGGGTTTTGCTCCACACAATTCTCATAGATCTCCAGCTTTAAGGTGGTGTGTTAAGACATAAACTTATATGTATCTTACAAAGTTATCAAGGAAAAGGGACCTTCTGTCGCTGGAACATTGCTTTTCTTTCCTTATCCTAACAGAGAGTGAACACATAGAACACATAGGTTCTTTTTTTCTCTCTCTTTTTCCCCCCCCCCAAATTTATGTACCACCAGTCTCTAGATTGATATATATAGTAAGAGGCTAATCTTTGTCAAAGACATATAGGAAAATTTATTTGCTAGCTCTCGAATGCCATGGGTTTTTTTCTGGTTTTAGGAAGTTCACTATAATCAATGAGGGTGTGCATGTAAAGGTCAGAGTGGAGAAGGTGTGAACGTGATCTAAACCGTGGCAAAAGCCCCCAGACCGAACCTGCCTGAAATGGAGCTATCTGAGTCCAGACACCTGGCAGAAACTTTAGGGGAAAATAAACTTTAAAGACCCTTTAATCAAATCTGAATGTCCAAAGTGAGCGACGGTCATTAGCAATTACTGTTCTGCTGAATTTGAGGGACTCTTACTGGGGTGTTCTTCACGACTTCCTTAGTACTACCGAGCACCTGAGCCCCAGTCCTGCTCCCACTGAGGGACGTGGGTCTATTCCTTTGCAAGATGCAATTCGGACACCCAGTCTTGGAAGTGCAGGGTCCACTGGCTGTGTGTTTGGCCTCGCAGAGGACGGGCCGTTTCAGCCCAGCCTCCCTTGCCCAGGCGAGAAGCTCCACTCCTGGCCGTCAGCAACTGCTGACATGCAGTTGCTCTGATTTTTTAGTATGTATTGGGCTGGTGATTTTTTTCCATCATCCTTACCTCGAATTCGAGGGCTGAGAAGGTGTTTTGTTTAATTCTTGGGGAAAGTGCAATAACACCTCAGACATGCCTTGGAAGTTTAACTGGAAATAAACCTCCTCATCAAAATACGTCTCTGGGAGCCGAGAAACCTCCGACGGGCAATCCCTCTAGTCCTTATTTTAAAGTATATTGATGGCTAAATCATTCCACTTGCTCCGTTAAAAAGGATGTGAGAACCCATTTCCTGCTCCTCAGCTGTCCAAAGCGAGGGTCGGTGTGTTTGCCCTTGGCGGGGCCGTTTTGCTGAGGTGGAAGGTGCAGCAGGGCCGGGGCGGTGCCGGGCGGCGGCCAGGCGGGATTCAGCACTTTCCCGAGACAGTTCCGTCTCGCCACACCGAGCCGTGGCCCGGCCGTGATCCCTGCCTGCATCCCTGTCTCGTCCCTCGGTCCTCTCACCCCGCCGCAAGAGGGGCTGTGTCAGTGCCCAGCGGAAAAACGAGTCCATGAGTAGGTTTTGGAGAAGCACTCAAGGGGAACAGCTTGGGCACTCATTTCACCAAGGGTACTGAGAAGGCCCGGATAAAGCCCTGACGTGCTCCGATGTGTGATCCTCACCCCGGTAATCACCAGCCCCCTCTGTCCCACTAGAAACACGCGTTCCTGCGTGACTCTGTCTGGGTTTCTCTGTCACTCTGACTACCCACTGGGCTGCGTCAGGGAGCATTGCAATGCGGAGGAGACTAACACAACCTCAGGATCTGGCTTTGCTCCCTCTCTGCCCATCCTTGCAGCTGTGACTGGGGTATCCACAGTCAGTTATTCCTGACGAAGGAAATGTTTCATGTGACTCTTCAAACGTTAATGCAGCAGAAATAGCCAGGGTTTAAAAAGAAGACGATGCCTGCCGCTCTATAGAAACGTGAAGTTTCTGCATTGCAGCACTTGGGCGGTAATGTTGTGCCATCGACGTTGCGGTGGCGCTTCCGTCCTGCGGGGATCAAAGTCAAACAACGGCGGCTTCATTCGTTTATTCACAAAAACGAAAACAAAAACAACTAAACAAACATAAAAAAACCAAAACAAACAAGACCAAACAACCCCAAAGAAATCACCCAAGGTGAATCCTCTCACTTCCTTTTCGACAAACGAGACCCAGTGCAGGGGCACATCTGTCCGCAGAGAGGGTGGGTGTCCCTACGGCCGGGCCGAGCCGGGCGATCCGCGCTGGGGCTGGGACGGAGGTGCGGAGCTGCCGATTCTGCTTCCATTGGCTGCATCGTGTCCCACAGAGAGACCTTACATCGGGTGTATCTAATTTCCAGGGGAACTGCGGAGGTAAATACCCCAAGGAACGTGGTGGATGCAAAGGAAGTGCACTGCGCGCCTGTTTGTAGCCGAACCTCCCCGTCACGCTTTGCTGTCTCTCCCATAGAAGACAGTTCAAGGCCATGGGTCGTGGAGGATCGAAGCATAAATACACGCGGGTTTCCCGGGCCGCGATGATGATAGGAGCGGCGGGAAGGGATCAGCCCGCAGGGACGGCCCTGGATCCCGGATCAAGCCGCTTTCCATCTGGGGTTCCTCTGAGACGTGTAAGCACCTCGGGGGCGAGCACAGCCCGGCTGCCCCGAAAGGCGTCGGGGCGGGGAGAGGAGGGCCCGGCTGCTCCGCGTGGGACTCGCTCCTGCCCCCGCCGGCCCTCCTCACGCACACCCACGGCCGCCGAGCCACCGTCCTGGGGCTTGCGATGGCGAACAGCCGAGCTCCGGCGGCCTGGGGAAGGGCCGGGGGTGCCGGGGGATGGGTGGCATCCCAGGTGCCCCGCTCAGAGGAGAGGGGCTCGCTGCAAATGTCATCAGGGCCTCGCCGCCGAGCCCGGCGCGTTTCAGCCACATATGGTGGGTGGATTTAGGTGTCAAAAGCCGGCGAATTATAAATGGTAATTGTCCGTCATTATGGGTGAAACGCGATCTATCACAACAACTGGAACATGTCTGAGCGCTAGCAAAAATAATTTGAATGATTAGCGATCATTATGGATGTCAAGCCGCGTCCATTAAGTTGTATGAAGAAATTATCCTTGACGTGCGAAATCAAACTACAAATACACAGGCCTGGCATTGAGAAGACCCTCCCTGCCGGGCCGCGGGAGGCCGGGAGCAGCCCCGTGGGGCGCTGGCAGGGCCCGGGAGAGGCACAGTGACTGCTGCGCTGCCGGGCCCGGGCCGCCGGGCGCTCCCGCCCCGCTGTCCGCAGCGGCCTGTGACGAGGGCTCTGCCGCGAACTTGCATGGCCCTGCTCACGGCGAGGGGACAGGGGACAGGCGCTCGATCGGTTAGAGAAGGTTTTGCAGGGAGTGGGAGGCAAGAAGCAGAGAGCCGGGCGGGATGCGGCAGCGATGGGAGGTTGTCCCGAGCAGCCAGCAGGCACCTCCCGGAGGTGCAGGAGAGAAAAGATGGGGAAAGCTTCTGGAATATGTCTTCTGCCAGGCACACGCTGCATCCCCCGTAGCTGCTCCTGTCGTTGGCATGAGGGGATGTCCGGGAACCCTCTCCCCCGCTCCCGCGGGGGTGCAGCGGCCCCGGCCCCTCCGCCCTCTCCAGCCCGCAGCCGCGTTCCCCCCGCTCGCCCCCGCCGAGCCTGCCTGGCCGAGGGCTTTGCCACCCCACTGAAAACGACACTCTTCCCGAGGCGAGATCGGTTTACAAGTAGTTGCCATGTTGCAAATCTTGCATATATTATTTTCTAAGATAAAAATGTCGAGGTTTTCCTTTTAAAGTTCGCCCCGTACAGAGGGCTTGCTATAGATTTATTTTCTTGCACCTTCGTTTCTGTTCCTTCTTTACTGAAATAATTTGTTCGCAAAAACGAAGTGGTTATTTCAGTATCTTTTGGAGTTATTTTGGGTAAAATTATGTTATTGTGTTCCCACGAGCCATGACCTGACATGGACACCTAAACACAACTTCCCAGTGGCAGCGAATCCGCGCAGGAAAAAGCAAAAGCTCTTCTCAAAGACCGAGGAAACCAGTCTGTTTCTTCCAGACATTTATTTTTAATCCGGAAAGTTAGTAAAATTTCAGACAAATTAAAGGAACCTTCGCAGTTACTTGACAAAATCACAGTCTGCACCCCTGCAGAGTGGGGTTTATAACCAGCGAATGAGCACATGTGTTCTTTTCTTGTTCTGGTCGCTGGGAAAATGTAGTATGCCCGTAGAAGTTCCCCCTATGCCACCATTTTTCATTCTTAACTGAATAAAGAGAACGGCGGATAGTCTACTACTACTATTACTACTACTACTACTATTACTACTACTACTACTACTACTACTACTACTACTACTACTACTATTATTATTATTATTATTATTATTATTATTATTATTATTATTATTATTATTAGCCAAGTAAAGACGATTTGTCTTATGCGGTCAGTGTCGCCGTACAGAACAGAGTGGCAATGCCACCACCTCGGTAAATCCGCGCACGACACGGAGGAAAATGTCTCCGCAGCTTCTCGGGGTGTCTTCGGGGCTGCGCCACGCCGCCACCCCCCTGCCGCCGCCCGGTATCTCAGTCGAGTGCCAAAAGGAAAAGTCCCAAATTCCACCTGTCCCTCGCTTTCCCCTCCTGAGCAAAGGAGCCAGGCACAAACCCCGCCACCGAGTCCTAGCTCTGCCGAGAGCCGGCAGAACCGCCTTCCCTCCCTCCCCTTGCAGCCTACCCAGCTTTATTCGTACAGTTTCCAAATCTGTATTATTCCCGCACAAGCCAAAAATAATATTAGTCCTCTCCACGCGCATTTCATCCCTAATTATCACTCGAGTCCTTTGCTACACAAAGCGTTTGTTTGGCCGGTTTAAGCGCAGCGCAGATGCGTGGGCAAAGTGATTTACCCCCACCCGGGAGACAAGCAGCGAGGGTTTCGTCGGACGACTTTAACGGAGAGCGGGTCGCCGGTACCGAGCGGGGTCCTCAGAGCGCCGGAGCCGACAGACAGGGTCGGGCTCTGTAGCAGAGGGCAGAGGTATTTTTCAGAGCCGTCACCGCCTGCAGGATTTGCTTTCCCCACAGAGCAATTTAGGAAACAACGCCGTAACCCTCGCCCCGCCGAGTAGCGGCTCCTCTCCCGTGAGTGCTCCCCAGCACCGGCCCCAGCCTGGCGGCCATCCCCCGACCGCCCCTCTGCTCGGCCGTCCGCGTCCCTGCTCGCACGCTGATACCCTTCAGACCCGGAAAGCTGAAAATGAGATCCGTCTTTGCCTTTCCACCCGTTTTATGGTTTTCTACCATTCTTGTTCGATGTGGAAGCACTGTTATACTTCGGCCGTGCATGAAAAGGCTGCGTGTGGCCTTCCTCCCATGCTTCTTTTCTTTTTTTTTTTCTAAATAAAGAAAAAAATGTTTGAAGTACCTATATGTATTTTTATTAATATTAATAGCTGCGTCCCTACTCTGGTGGGAAGGACATCCTTCACCAGTTCTGCTGGCTACTTGCACCCTTTTGGAGACAGCGGCTCGTCCCTGCGGGTCGCCTTCTGCACCCTTATCTGTCTCTCCCAGTGCCGAGCCACTGCTGCGGGAGAGGAGAGACTTCCTTGACTCGTTTTCTGTTTCAGTAAAGGATGTGTTGCTGGCTGCCATCAGTGTCCTTCGGGAGCCCAAGCCGTGGCCTCTTTACTACGGAGTCAGATTTTATGCAAGAAGCCAGGGGCACGTGAGAACCCCTAAACGGCTTAACCTGCAGCTCTGCAACCACCACTCCCCGCTCTAATTTTTTTCAAGGATCACCCCGACTATCGCCAGCATCACTTGGGATGACTAACACCTCTGGCTGCTCCGGAATGGGGCAACAGGCCTGGGGAAACATTGGACAAAGAGCCGGGGATGGTTCTTCAGCCACCCCAAGGGCCTCGGACCGAGGAGCCAAACCCCTCATCCTCGGCTAGGGTTTTCCTCTGTGGGCCGTAGGACCTGTCTAGGAGGGAGCCAGGGAGGTGGCTGCGGCTGTGGGGGGAGGAGGTCTGCCCTCGTTCCTGTCCTGCCCCAGACAGGGCGACACCCCCCTCCCGGGCCGTCCCGGGCGTGAACTCGCCCTCTCTATCCTCTCCATCCCTCCCTTAAAAAAAAACAACGAACGAAACTCAAAACAAAACAAAAAACCCACACCACAAATATTAAACATGTTCTAGGAAAAGGACAAGCCCCACCTGCGGGTAAGAGTCCGCCCTCTTCCGCGGTCCCTCGGCCAGGAACCGGCCAGCAGCGGTGCCGAGCCGCCCCGGTGCTGGTTAGTGCGGCTGCCCGGGCGCAGAGCGGGGCGGGGGTCCCGCAGAAGGCAGCCCTAGCGGGGCCGAAAGGCCCCTGGCAGACCCTGCCGGCCCACCGGCGTCTCTGCTCGACCCCGGAGGAGGGAGCGCTGTCCCGGAGCGGTGCGGTGTCCCGGCACTGACAGTCGTGACACTCAGTTGGGAAATGTGTCATTTGCTCCCTGGTTCACCTTGCTCCCCGATTAATCACGTTGTTTGCTGCAGCAGCGGACAACGAGAAGGAGCAGTCCACTTCCTTGCGGCTTTCGGAGAGATTGGGAGAGGTAATATCCCCGATTATGTGGCCGGGACAAAAGGACCTGCCCTTTATTCTTCCCATCACTTCGGGAAGAGCCGGGCTGCTCGATGGAGCCACTACTGGCAGCGCCCTGGATCTCCGGAGGCTGCGGAAGCTTTCCAGCCGCCCGGAGGAACACCCCTGTCCTTGTCTTCGGAGCCCTCCCAGAGGAGAGGCTGCTGGGGCGGTTTGGTGCTGCAGACCCGGGAGAGCCGCTGGGAAGGCGGCCGGGATTCCCCGTGGCCCCTGCCCGGGGCCGCCCTCGGGGCGCGTCGCCGTCCCACTGACAGGAGAAGCGGAGCGGAAAAAAGCCTGCCAAAGCCTGCCGGGGAGAGGCCCTTAACCCCGGGCCACCTTTGGCCCCTGCTCCCGGGAGCCCCTGGGAGGCTGCGCAGGTGCTGCACTGCCGGGGGGGGCTGCCCGTGCCTCGGTATCTTCTGCTGCTCCTCCTCCTCCCGGGAAAGTGTCGCTGATCTCTACCTGAGTGTGTTAGCGTGCATGTGTGCACAGGGGGGGCAAATCTACGTGGTTTCCTGTTTTATTACTCTGCGAGCGAGCGGGAGGTAGCTAAATATAGGCAGCCTGCCGGTTGCAGAGTTGGACTCTGCGACTGTGCGACTGTTTAATACACAAACACAAGCGCCAATGGAGACATATGCAAAGATATACACAATTTACATTACATTTCAACAATCGAGTTTCTTGTAGCTGCGGTATTTCCCTCCTCTCCCTCTTGTCTTTGTAAGATTTTTTTTTTAAGACTAGAGCTTGCCCATGGTGAGATGGAAAATTATTCCCACGGCCCCTGTACAGATTCGGGTTTCGTGAGAGAGGCCGAAATTGGGACACATCGTTAGGGAGATTATTTTTACGTTGCAGCCGTGTATGTGCTGATGAGCTGAATGTGTGTTTGAGGGTGTATGGAGGAGAGCATGTTAGAGCCCAGGTTTTGCTGATAACGTAAACGCCGAAAAGACAGAGTAATTCCTTTCGCCTTGGTACAGTTACACGCCCATTACTGGGGATTTTGCCATTAAGAAAAGGTAAAGGATACAGAGAGTTTGCTTTATATTTCAAAAATCAAAATTATAAAGAAAAACAGGAATAGAAACGCCTCAAATTCCGGGAAAAAGAAATCAATTAAATTGTCAGTTAAATTTCCCCGATATCAAATACTGACGTTTCTCAAATATCGGATTTTGTCAACGTCAAAAGAAGACACTGTTGATGCGTAAATATTCAATATTAAACACCAATACTAAAATTCCGGGTAACTTTACTCGGATCAGCTTTTCCAGCAACTTCTATCTCGAGTAAAACGCACGTTAGTTTTCCCTGATTCAAAGAAAAATAGTTTGAAACTTTGAGTCTGTTACCCAGCGTTACAACCCGAGGAATCTCTAATAACCATGGCTTCCCTTTCATATCAGAAGGTTGCCTAGAGCACTACATCCGTTAGCAAGCATGAATCAAAATAATACAATACGGTGACCTACGGGGAAAAAAAATTAGTCTTAGAAATCTTAGTCAGCTCCCTCGAACAGGGAGCCCGATAGGAACCGCAGCCGGCTTTGCCGAAAGCTGCCCCCGCTGGGGACAAAATCTCTGCTGATGCGAACTGTCCCATCGAACCTGGGATGGGAGTCAGCGGCTCGACGTCTTGCACGGGGCAACAGGCAGAGAAACGTCCCCAGGGGCCAGAAAAAAGTAAACTGCAGGGCAGCAGTGGCACCTCTTTACCTCCCGAAGTGCACGGGAGCCCAGATTCTGCCATCCAAAAGTTTCGTTTTCCCATGAAGAAAAGTGTTGGGAATGTCGGAAGGAAATATTTACCAAAAAAAAAAAAAAAAGAAGAAGAAAGAAGAAAGAGACAGGAGCTTCGGGATCGGGCCAAATAAATGTCAGTCCTCCCGCATCTGCCAAGGGACCGCTACATCTGGAGCACTCCTTTCGGCAACAGGGCCACCGACATGCCCGGCGGAGCAAAACCAAACCCGAAGCATTTTCCCCGGTGTCACGACGGCTGTCGGCTTTGGGAACAGAGAACTCCTCCCCAGCCCGTGCTGGGGCTGGGGCAGCCCACGGGGAGCCACTGCCACCCCTCCCCCTGCCGCCGAGTGCTGCTGGGGGTGCCAGCCCGGGGATATCTAACCTGCGGGGTGCCCGAGCGTGGGGACAGCGAAATGACAGCAAGGGAGGGCCGGAGCGAGGGGCTGACAGGGAAACAGCCCGGCTGCAACTTGGGGCGGCTGGCAAACACAGCGTCCGGGAAGCGATGGGGCAGCAGGGACTTTCTGCAAGCCACTCCGTGCCCGGGAGCAGCAGAGAAAGCCCGTGAGAACCAGCGGGAAAGGAAAGAAGCCGGCGCTGATGTAGAATCAGCGGCGCCCAGGCAATGCGGCCGCCTGTGAGCGTGATCCGGGCAGGGCTCCATCGGCGCAGAGAAACAACTGCAGCCACCACCAGGTCCGGTCCTTCCGAGCGCCACTGCTCGGCCCCGGCCTCCCGGGTGGAGCTGCCCGCCCCATGGCAGGCTGCCCTCCCCTTCGGGAAGCGGTGCCCGAGGACCGCAGCCGACGGCGGAGATGAGCCGCCAGCACCGCGCCGAGGGCCCGGGCTCGCAGCAGAGGCTTGGAGGAGATTCAGTCCCAGGCGGGAGGCTGCCCCAAGTGGCTATCGCGGTTGTGTCGCGACACAGGCGGCCTCAGCAGTTTCGTCAAGGACTGCGAAGCCCCCTCTCGCAGCCCGGTCCTGAGCCCGCGGCCCCGGTCTCCCCGCCAAGCTCCAGCAGAGAGAAAACCATCCGCCGACCCACGCACTTTCCCCGCGATCCGCCAAGGTTTTAAACCGGCACGGCCCGCGATAGAGGGGCCACAGCCTGAACGGCGAGGCCGCCATCGACCGGGAAAAGAGATTCGAGGTCCCAGGGGCTCCTCCGACTGCACCACGTCCTCACCGCTACCGGCAGCCGTAAATTCGGCCAGTGATTCCGGCTCTCGGCAGACGGAGGATCTCTCCATGCAGGACAGGCGTTACCAAAGAAGTGATTAAGGTGCCAGGTGAGAGCTCCTGAGCCCTCTCCGCCTCCCATTGAGGGAACGGGCATGGGCGCTGCACGGTGCAGCCGGGCAAGGCGGCCCAGATCTCCGCCAGGCCCCACGGTCCGCACTGCCTGCCTCCGTGCAAGTGGGAAAAGGAGGGATGCGGTCTGAGCTATGGCCTGAGGTCTGCTGCGGGGAAAAAAATATCGCTGGGGAAATCCGTGTCCGCTCTCAGGAACGACACAAGCAGCAGAGGTAAGTGTTAAACTAAAGTTTATAAATTAAAAAAAACCCCAAAACAAGTACAGCGGGTAGCTTACAGACATTCACAATCCATTTGAAGTAAATAATCTAGTTGAGTGCACAGTGCCATTACAAGAGAAATAGAGGGGGGGGAAAAAAAGAAGGGGAAAAAAAGGCAACAAGTTACCTTGGAAGAAAGAGACTGTAATTACATTGCCGAGCAGATCAGAAATCCCTGCCCCTGGAGGAGAGCTCTGCAGAAGAATTGTAAAAGGCACTGATGGTATTAAAGTTTCCCGTTACATCGATTTCTTAAAAAGCCTGGCTAGAAATATTCACATTGAATATAAAAATAATAACAACAACTTTAATACATCTGGAAAGTGCGAAAAATCCATAACTCCTCCCTCCCCGAACACGGAAAGATCTCAGGAAAAAAAGGAAAACAAGAAGTCAGGAGTTTTGATAAAAGTCTCACCCTTTTGTGACATATTTATCCTTTGTCAGGGATCATGGAGTACAGGAATAACATGGGCAACAAGAGCAGAGGGGACCTGAAAGAGGTTTCCTTACATTCAGCACCATACAAGGCACACTCAGTTTGCAACAATTCGGAAGACCAAGGACTCAGACGACAAAAATAATCTTCCTTACACTCTGCTGAGGGAGTCCTTGATCTCCTCTTTTGAGCTGCATTTGGTTTTGCAGGTTGTACTTTTTTTCCTCTCCTTTGTTTTCTCTCTCTTTTTCTCCACACACGATCGAGTCTCTACCGATTCGAAGCAAAATAAAACAAACAAACAAAAAGTCTACACCAAATACACTGACAACATGGATACCATGAACAAGTTGTGCCGAATCGCGAGAGTCCTCGGCTGGTAGAGTGGGGACAGGGTGAGGGTCAGGGTGGGGGTGGCCGAGAAGTCCTACGTTGAAAGAGGAGAGGGTGAGGAACCATCCAAAAATATTAATAATAAAAATAATAATAAAATAATAATAAATACTGTCCGAGGCACTGAGAGCTGCAGCTGGGTCTCTGGACTTGAGAAGCTGAATGGATGGATTGATGGATGGGGGAGTGGCAGAGGGAAGATGGGTTTCCTGGCTGCCAGTGTGTATGGTGGGGGTGTCGGGACCGGGTGGGGTATGAATGTGTGCCTCTCACTGGGTGCCGGCAGCTGCGGCGCAGGTGGACAGAGCCCACCCGGGAAGGCAGTAGTAGGGGTAGTAGTAGGATGGCTGGAGAGAGAGCAGCGAGGGTGGCCGCAGCACCTCGCCGGGGTGGTACTGTCTCTGGTCGTCGCGCACCAGCACCTTGACGGCCACCTTCTTGGCGGCGGGGGCGGCGGCCAGGAGGTCGGCGGCCATCTGCCGCCTCTTGGTCTTGTAGCGCCGGTTCTGAAACCAGATCTTCACCTGCGTCTCGGTGAGCTTCAGAGAGGCGGCCAGGTCGGCCCGCTCGGGCCCCGACAAGTAGCGCTGGTGGTTGAAGCGCCGCTCCAGCTCGAAGACCTGCGCGTGGGAAAAGGCTGCGCGAGAGCGCTTCTTCCGCGGTTTCGGAGCCGCCGCCGCCTCCTCCTCCCCCGGCAGCAGATTCCCGCACTTGCCCGCTCCGTCCTCTTCCTCCGGGGGGCTGCGATCTGCGGGCAGGGCGAGAGCACGGTGGTCAGGGCAGGCAGGCACCGGGACAGCGGCATCCCCGCTCCTCGCGGAGCCCGCACCCGCGCACAGGCGGCCAGGCGCGCTCCCTGAGGCCAGTCCACAGCGACGGGGCAAGCGGAGAGCCCGCCAAGCCGCTGCCCGCCCCGTCGCCGGGACAGCCGCCGCCGGCAGCCCGGGCTTCTCGCTCTCCTTTAAGTGCCGGGCGCCCTGGCGGGCTGCGAGCTCACCCTGGCCAAAGGCCCTCCCCNCTTACACTCTGCTGAGGGAGTCCTTGATCTCCTCTTTTGAGCTGCATTTGGTTTTGCAGGTTGTACTTTTTTTCCTCTCCTTTGTTTTCTCTCTCTTTTTCTCCACACACGATCGAGTCTCTACCGATTCGAAGCAAAATAAAACAAACAAACAAAAAGTCTACACCAAATACACTGACAACATGGATACCATGAACAAGTTGTGCCGAATCGCGAGAGTCCTCGGCTGGTAGAGTGGGGACAGGGTGAGGGTCAGGGTGGGGGTGGCCGAGAAGTCCTACGTTGAAAGAGGAGAGGGTGAGGAACCATCCAAAAATATTAATAATAAAAATAATAATAAAATAATAATAAATACTGTCCGAGGCACTGAGAGCTGCAGCTGGGTCTCTGGACTTGAGAAGCTGAATGGATGGATTGATGGATGGCGGAGTGGCAGAGGGAAGATGGGTTTCCTGGCTGCCAGTGTGTATGGTGGGGGTGTCGGGACCGGGTGGGGTATGAATGTGTGCCTCTCACTGGGTGCCGGCAGCTGCGGCGCAGGTGGACAGAGCCCACCCGGGAAGGCAGTAGTAGGGGTAGTAGTAGGATGGCTGGAGAGAGAGCAGCGAGGGTGGCCGCAGCACCTCGCCGGGGTGGTACTGTCTCTGGTCGTCGCGCACCAGCACCTTGACGGCCACCTTCTTGGCGGCGGGGGCGGCGGCCAGGAGGTCGGCGGCCATCTGCCGCCTCTTGGTCTTGTAGCGCCGGTTCTGAAACCAGATCTTCACCTGCGTCTCGGTGAGCTTCAGAGAGGCGGCCAGGTCGGCCCGCTCGGGCCCCGACAAGTAGCGCTGGTGGTTGAAGCGCCGCTCCAGCTCGAAGACCTGCGCGTGGGAAAAGGCTGCGCGAGAGCGCTTCTTCCGCGGTTTCGGAGCCGCCGCCGCCTCCTCCTCCCCCGGCAGCAGATTCCCGCACTTGCCCGCTCCGTCCTCTTCCTCCGGGGGGCTGCGATCTGCGGGCAGGGCGAGAGCACGGTGGTCAGGGCAGGCAGGCACCGGGACAGCGGCATCCCCGCTCCTCGCGGAGCCCGCACCCGCGCACAGGCGGCCAGGCGCGCTCCCTGAGGCCAGTCCACAGCGACGGGGCAAGCGGAGAGCCCGCCAAGCCGCTGCCCGCCCCGTCGCCGGGACAGCCGCCGCCGGCAGCCCGGGCTTCTCGCTCTCCTTTAAGTGCCGGGCGCCCTGGCGGGCTGCGAGCTCACCCTGGCCAAAGGCCCTCCCCGATCCCTCCTCCCTCTCCCCGCGGGGCGCGTTTTAGGTTTTTTCTCCCCCCCGACACAACCGAGCCTGTCGCACAAGCGACTGTCGCCCTAGGCGGCCGGCGGAAAGCCACGATCATCTCCCGTTCCTAGCCCTCCGAGGCCCTCCCGCCCTCCTCGTGCGGGTGCGGAGGAGCCTCCATCGGGGCTGCCCCTACCTGAGACGGCGGCCGACATCTCGCTGTCGCTGAGGCCGGCGGCGTCCCGCTCCGCCGCCTCCGGGAGCTGCGCCTCCTCCGCCGCTGGCCGCCCCCCGCCCGTGGCTTCCGCGGGGCGGGTGCTGCCACTGGCGCCCTCCTCCTCGTAGCGCCGCTCGCCCTCGGGGTCCTCGCTGAGCGCAGAGTCGGAGTCCCAGCCCGCCGGCGTCCGCAGGGCCGGGGCGCAGGCGGCGGGCGCGGGGCGCGGCGGGTCCTCG
>VZRV01001411.1:748393-804422 GCA_013398115.1 Falcunculus frontatus
CGCGCCTTCCCATTGGGCAGCCCCCGCGCGCCCCGCCCGTCCATTGGCTCCCGCCGCGGGCCGATGCGGCTCCGCGGGGCGCGCGCCGGGGCGCGCCGCCTCTTAACCCCTTGCGGCCCGCGGGGCACCCCCGCCGTCCCCGGCGTCTGCGGCCGAGGAGACCCTCGAAGGGATGGTCCCTCTGCACGGCAGAAAGCGGCGGCTTCCACCTGGAGAGTGTGGGATCATAGTTCAGAGGTGTTTCGAGTGCTTCCCCCCTCGCCGCGCCTCAGCAGAGCGCTGCAGCCTGGCGCCGGGGAAAAGTCCAGTACCGACGGGAAAAGTCGCGGGGACGGGACCAACGCCGCGGTCTGGCGTGCATTGCTGCGTGCTGCTGGGGAAGAACCTCGGAGCTCGCTTATTTGGAGTCTGTCGGGGGCCGAGACGCCGCGCCGGTGCGGGGCTATGCGTACGGCGGAGTTAGCGCCCAAGCCCGCGGCCTCCCGCGCTGTCGGGTTTAACGCAAATTAGCCTCGGCCGGTTTTGAAAAATGCGCTTTTCACCATTGCGTTTGTTTAAAAACGTGACCGGGTTTATATTAAGAAGGGTCTTTTGTCCGCAGGACTTTTAAAGCCCGTATTAGGAAAGTCATTTCTCTCAGATTAAACTCTTTTCCCTAAACGATGCTTTGCCTAAAAGAAAACGGCCCTACACAAGAGGCTTTTGGAGACTATTACACGCACGTGAATTGTATACACGAGACTCGTTGCCAAAACAATAATATGCCCCCAAGCATCGTGCTTTTCTCTTTTTCAGATATTATTGGCATTCTCGGAGCTAATAAAAATACCGGCAAGGGTATCAAGCAGGTAGACGAGAAACGAAACGCCTGCGCTTCACGAACATGAGTGTTCGGTGCTGGGAGAACGCGGCAACATAAGGAGATAAAGCATGTAAGAAAGATACCCGCTAACCCGTTTTGCTCCGTGAACTAAATTCCCAGGGCGTCACCGGGCTTCTCCACAGGCGTGTGGCCACCGCCAACACCTCCCTACTTGATCTCACAGAGATGAGCGTCTGTTTGCAGCAGACTACGAAGCGACGATAATTGATTATCAACGACTCTGGCACGAATTAAATGTTTTCAATCATAATTCTTACCCCAAATATAAATCAATAAAATAAATAATCCCTCTTTCATACACAGCACGAAGCTGGAGAGCACCTCTGCATGACTAAGCGAGAACTGGCTTTATCTTTCTGAACAAACTCAGACCGTTTCAATAACATTGCTTGGACTCACCTTTTACCCAGGTATTTCTCAGGAAAGCCATCACTTTGCCACCGAATACTTCGGTGTCACGATACACTAAGGAAATATCCAATGGGGAATTTTTAAGACCTGAAGGTAAACAAGAAGCATCTAGAGAAGCTGAGAGAAATCCACTTACGAGAAGATAAATAGGGGGCTAGGAAGGGTGCCCTGTATGAGTATTTTAAAGACTGCTTAACAGCCAAGAGATGGAATTTAGAATGTCAGAAGAGATCAGTGGCCTCAGACACGGGTAGAGAAAGGGCTCCGCTCTTCCAAGGGGAAAGGCTGGAGGTGCGGGTCGTGGGAGTCATGATTTGGGTTGACGGCCAGAAAGGGGCTCGGGGCACGGCGGAGACGGGGAGTTCCGGACAGGGAGTATCTTTTGTCGGGCTCTGTTCGGGTGCGGCAGAGAGCCAAGAGCGAGGCAAAGCGGGCGGCTGCCGGGAGCCGGCGAGCGGCGGGGAGGAGGACGAGCCGCTCTCCCAGTGCAGCCTCCCTCCGAGCTCCGGCACAGGGAGTTTCCAGCCCACGAAGACCCTGATTTACAGAGTTTCGTCCCCAAGCTGTTGAAAGTACCTGCAGACGGTTTACAGTGTCTGTAATTCTTCGTTAATTTACTCAGGTCTCCTACACACAACCACAACCACACCCCCTTTTCTTTCTTTCTTTCTTTCCTAATTTTTTTTTTCTCCTCCGCCTCTCGGTCGATCTCTGTACCCTCTTTCCGATCAGAAAACCTCTGTTTGGGGGAGGAAATGCTTGGGGAAGAGGCCGGGAGGAGAGCGAGCGGCAGCCGGGGTAAGGCGCAGGGGAGCGGCGGAGGGAGGCCGGGCAGGGCCGGCGGGCCGGGGCCGTGGCTGCCGGGGGCCAGCTGGGTGGTCCTGCCTCTCCCGGCCCCCAACCCCGTCGAGGAGACGGGCAGCGGGAGGGAGGGAAGGAAGGAGGGATGGATGGGGGGAGAGCGGCGGCCCGGCTGGGCACCGCTCTGGCTGCCCGGGCGAAGAGCTGGCAGCCCGCTCCCGGCCGTGCTCCGCGGGACAGCACAGGAGTGCACGGTGTGCGAGGGGCACAGGGACCCCTCCAAGAGTGTGAGGGAGAACGGGCCCAAACTCTCCTCGCTGAAAAAGGCTCGGAGGGGACATGAGGACACAGCGGTGCGGTCAGCCGAGAGGCAGGGCAGCACCTGAAACGGGGATGTCTGAGAGGGCACGATTCCCGCCTTGCCTCCACCCTTGACAAGAGCTGCGCACCTCCCATTCCTCGCCCTCTGGAAGCGGCCAAAAGCCTTGATACACCGTAATATACCATAACACAGGGATCCGCCGTTTCACAGGCGTATTACATTGCAGCGGGGGAAAGCCCAAACCCCGCCGTGCCGCACAGCTGCCTCTTCCCGCTCCCACCGGAGACCCCCGGCTCCCTATCCCGAGAGCCTGGCTCGCTGCCCCTCTCCCTCCCGCTGTCCAGCGGCGGAGCCGTCCCGGCCCTGCCCGCGGCCGGGCTGCCCCACCTAGAGGCGGCCTGGCCGCACTGCCCGGCCCGGGGCTCCTCTCGGGGCTGGGCTCGGCCCCCGCACTTACCGGAGCTCCCGTCGGGGCCGTGGTGACAGCGGGGCTGGGGCGGTCAGGGCAAAGAGACACGGGTGCCAAGGCACAGCCGCCGGTGCCCGGTATCCAGTGACAAACCACGGCGTGAGCTGGAAAGCTGGAGGGGAGCCTGCCTGGCTGCAGCGTGAGGTGGCTTCTCTCAGCCACCTGAGCCCTTTTACTTGCCAGGTGAGAGGCAGCCCGCTCACAGAAGCACTGCATATGACATGTGGGGTGATGAAATGGGGAAAGATGTGTTCTGCTCATGGGCAGCTTATGAAAGCCTTTTAATCACATGTGAAAGCACAAAGAAATGTGGCTGCAAAACCTTAAAAAAGCCTTTGTAAAGAGCACACACTTTCTACATAATACATAATTTATACATAACGTTGCATAAAAAGACCCAGATGATCCCCTGGGTGGGAGTACATTGCACTGGGAAAAGGAAACGTTATAACTTTTCCTTCAGGGTAGGATTTGCCCAGTACGGGAAAATAATTAGTGGTGTAATCTCCATGTGCCAGTTCTGGGGCAGAGCCAAGCTAGCGCAGTACCACTTCTGCCTTCCAAGCTCTTCTCAGCTCTGAGGCAGGCCAAGGAGTTTCATGGCCAGGGGCTGCCACACACTGTAGCCCTCTTGGCAGCACCTCCCAGAGCCTGCATGGTGTTAGGTAATACTTTTGCCATACCTTATTAGAGGTGATTTTTTTCCTAGATACAAGCTGCCTTCTTGAACTCGTTTGCCTCCCAATACACTCAGAGCAATGCAAATCCTTGCTGAGTCTCCCGTGGGGTCTTCCAGGGGCTTAAATGGAGGACGACAGTGGTGCAAACAGTACTTCTTTCTATAAGGAATTTTAATCCCTTGTTGGTAATGGAGAAGATTTCATTCATGGTTTCTACCTCAGCTGTGCTGCTCTCTGGCTGTGCAAAAAAAAGCACATAAACATGTCCTGGACCCTGGTTTTGCAGGAAAATCTTAGGTCATCTGCTTTCGAACAGATTTTGACTCTATTTCTTGAATAACAACAATTTATTTCCAACAAATGTAGCTGTAACTACACAGTAGGTGACTGTACATCTGTACAGCTGTACATCTCTGAACCACATTCCTGTCAAGATTTCTCCATGTATTTCATGAGGGACCTCATATAAGTAACTGCTGCAATAATCAGTCTTCAAATTGCTTTTTGCAGTTGACACCAGGATCTTGTGTTGTTGCTGAGATGTCAACCGTAATATGCTTCCGGACTTGAATGAGAGAAGGACATACCTTCTACAATTAAGAGAAAAATTGGAATGATTTGTAAAATTCGATTGAATATGTGCAAATATAATGCTGACAATGAGAACTTTGTTCTCACTAACTTGACAACCTTTTAGAAAATTAGCTCAGTAGGTTTTAATAGCTGCTTTACAACCCCCTTCTCTGCTCATTTTCCTTGTATGGGGAAAAGCCCATGTCCTTTAGGGCTGGGAGGCTCAAACAAAAACACTTCTACTGGAGTTTACAACGAAACTGAAAATAATGATTGGATCTTGCTGGTTGCATATATACAGTGACACAATTTCTCCCAGTTTTCTCACTCAGAGATGCTGTTTCTGGGAAAACCAACCCAAATCTCCCTCTTGCTGCTTCATCTTTACATTAACAAGCGAAGGCTTGGCATTCAGAGTACCAAGCATGAAAATAAACCTACCAACATTTTGTTTCACTGCATGGCATTTTCTCCTGAATTATTCCTCCTTGCAAGACCTCGAAAAGGAAAAGACATATGGGTTGTCTAACCACATCGTGCTCCCAGGAAGGAGTGAAGCTGCACAGTTGTCTCTGATGCTCTGTGCTAGGAGGCAACAAGCTCTGTACATACTGAGAGCCTTCATTGCCACAATTGCCTTCAGGCACCACCAGCTTTTGAAAGAAATCTTCTCTTTGACTGTCTCCTTATTTCTATGCTAGGTTTCCTACTAAAGAAGTAAATGGCTATATATTCCTCATTTTCTGATTAGTTACCTGTAGGATAGCATTACAACCTGGATAAGATTAGCTTGTTTTACTAACAAAAACCAAATCAGTATATGCAAATGGCCAGGTGCTTCTTACAGTCATTAATTAAGACTTTTGTAGACCCTGTATTTAGCTTCTAATCTGTTTTATTTGCAGTCCCTGACAGAAAATTTGAAGTAGAAACAGATTAAAATACTTATGTCATATGTGTGAGCCATCCATACAGTGTATCTACTTGTTCTGAATTTTTCCTTATTATTTAGTAGAACATTTCAATGACTACTCACCATATTAGAGTAGATGCATTAGCTGTGTGCAAGTATCTAGGCTTTTAAGAGCACTCCTAGCACAGATTAATCATTTGATGTTTGTTTGGTACAACATCATACGAAGTCCAGGTTTCCTTTACTACTGCTCTCCCACCCATATAGAAGTAATAAACTTTCCTACTTTTTGTTTGAGATAGTTGAGCTCACTTTTCACAGATTGTGGACTAACTTGGCAATTAAATCAGTGGCTATATTGGGGTAACATTTAAATACTTTTATTGCTTCTGGTGCTTAGGTAAATCAAGTGAACCTCTCAGGATACTGGCACCGTTTACATTTCTAAAGTGTTTTTACCTCTTTGTCTAAGAGTCACCTCTTTATTGATGGCAAGTCAATAGTCATTTAATATTAATGTTTCTATCTCTTTATTATTCATATCAGGAGTAGACACCCACAAAAGGTAAAATCTGGGAGGGTTTGGGACTTATAAATTTACACAGATCATTGATTACTCAAAATTGCAGAATTTGAGATCAAGGACTCATTTGTTTCACATCCTCCTCACACTGAATGGGAAGCCTAAACTGTGGAGATAGGATGTGGCATTTCTGTGTGTGTTTTGGGCAGTCTCCTGCATGCAGTTCCTGCTGTTGGGATACTGCTCTGAGGAGCAGACCTGACTCAGGAGCTCCTGTACTGACTCAGGTGTCTCAAACATGGTGTGTTGCAGAGATGAGAATTGTGGAATATCTGTCCTGTTTCGGATCCAGGCCTGTGTGATTGATTTCCTATGTCAGAGGGGCAATCAGAGGTGTAAGAGCATCAGCAGTTGCACTGGGTGATGGGTCTGGTCCCCAGGAACACCCATCGTGCTGCCCAGTAGTGAAGGAAGCTGGGCAGTTTAGACCAGGAGTCTCACTCCATGTGAGATTTGGTTCTTTGAAGAGACCCCTGCCTCTTTGAGAGCATTGTGACACCTCCGGTGGGAAAAAGGCCCCCAACTCTACATGCTGTGTGACAGGGGTCTGTGCCTGCAGCTGCCTTGCAGGCTCAGTGTTGGCCTTGCCCAATAACCTGTGGTGGAGCAGCCAAGCCAAGCAGTTTGATCATGGAGAGCTTGGATCCAGCCTTGAGTTTAAGAAGTTAGGGCAATTAGCAGGTTCACTGTGTGAGTTGTTTCCACTGGCAATGATTTTGTATATACAGTGACTGTACATTTCATCTGAACACAGCTTTTACATAAAATCACTAATTCTTTTGGCTTGCTCAGTGAGAATACAAATACTTACATAAACTTCACAAATAAATTAGTGACTCTGTTTTGTTCAGTACACCTGCAGATTTAACTGGCTGCCTGAAAGCTACAAACTAAAAAGCCAAACATGACACAAGTTGTCCGCAGGCAATACAGGTATTGTTCATATTTTCTGAATGTTTCTTAGAGGAAAGAGACTTTGAGCATGTCAGTTGTGGATGACTACAAATAAGGAGCCTGTCGTCTCCTTATGATGCTCAATTCTGTCCTCTCAGAATTTCTGTCTTCACTAGTATTTTTTTTGCCTAATTTTAGATATTCTGAATTATAGGTTGTCTCCTGAGTAGGTTCTCAGGGTATTCCTGTTATAGGAGTAGCTATTTCTAGAATTTATTCTAGATATGTTTTGGGATTTACCTAACAGAAAAAAAATATTAAGGCAGGTGACAGATGACAAATAAAAACGTGCAGTATGACAAAAGCAGTTTGTATGCTACCCATTACACGAGCAAGTGTGAACGAGATGGTCGGAAAATCATCCAGCACTAAAGGATTCCTGTGACTTGGTGGAAAACTCTTGTGATGTGGACAGAAATGTATGTAGACAAAATTGCAGTTATGGATTCTTTGGAAAACTGAGAGAATCCTTTTATTTTCCCAGGTTTTTCACAACAAAAGGATGCTGAAATATACCTGCAAGTAAAACATAGAAGTAGAGGAGTGCTGTCTGGAAGGAATTCTTCCAAGACGGCAAATTGTGATATCCTGCACTATGGCTGAGGTTATTTTTGGCAGGACAAATGAGAGCTTTCTTCTCTCCCTGCTTTGGAAGGCGGGTAGTCTGTAGAGTGACCTTTTGGTGCTTTATAGTATCATCTGTATTTTGTGAGAGCTGATTAACAATGCCACGCATTTATCCATGTACTCTTAGCATTCCAACCCTGTACCGGACCGTGGTAAACTGCTGCCTGTAGGAAGCATTAAAACACAGACTTTGGTCAAAAATGTTGCTCTCAACTCTCGTATCTCTGTAGGACTTCAGATTTGTCTATATTTTTTTCACACACTGTACACTTTGTGCAACACCGCTCTGTCAAGGACTGTTTTGCACCAGATATGCTCCCCCATCGGGAAACACAACTCAATAAAATGAAGTGTTACGCTTCATAGCTCCAAAAAGATGTCTGCAGCATAGTCTTCTGCAAAAGAAGCAACAAAGCTGTTGTAGTCCAAGATCTTTGTACTGTTGATGATTTGGTCTGGCTGGCCGGAAATTCCAAACATGGATGGTATATATGTCTATGGATCAGTCGGGGATATCCATACCTCTGACTTTACCCATAGTTATCATGAAGGGGACAAAAATCTCCCAAAGGCAAAGGACCTTTATGTACTATAATATTTCTTACACAGGGTTTAATTTATCTACTTTAGTGTCTCCTCAACAGAGAACTGTAACAAACCTCTACAAGCGGAAGGTGTGTTGACCCTGCATCCCTGTGAGATGTTGGCAGGCTCTGGAAGAGCAGCAGCATGCTGGAGGGAAGAGTGGACATCCTGCTGTCTGTGAAGGATATGGAAGAACTTCCCCCTTCTAACCCCAAATGCCTTGCTCTTTGGTCTGCATACAGCCAGGTGCACCACTGCATCTCCTGGGGCTGCTTTCTAACACCTGGTGACTTCAGAAGCAGGCCTGGGCAGCTCAGGTACCTGCTTTGGGATAAAGTAACAGCTGCTTTTACAGAGAATATATTAAATGTCAGAACACCTGGATAATGAGACAGTGAGACTCTTTCAGCGACGAGGAGGCAAGTCTAGCAGCTGTGGAACCAAAAAGACAAGTCAATGTCATGACAGGGGTCTGTGCATTGTTTTGTTCCAATAGCCCCAGCCCTTTGGACATGGTATGTGGTAGCGGTACTTGTGAGCATCAGAGTGCCAAACTCTTGTATTTAATAAACTTCTTTTCGAGAAGTGTTGATTCTGAGACCCATGATAAGACCAGCTTATGAATATATTGGGTTGTTGCTGGCTGTAGCTCACTTAGATACATATCCTTTGTCATATGACCAAGCGCCTGGGCCCCAGCCAACATCGAAAAATCCCCTGTGCATTTTCTCCAAGAGGTAGAGAGTGTTCAATAATTTCCTTGAAGAACAGATTTTATTTTCACACCTGATGGACAGCTGCTTTTTGATGTTCTTGTTTGCTGCATCCTGGAAGCCTGAATGGTGACTCCAGTCACATCAGAGTTAATTGAAAGAAATGAGGAATAAGGATGGTTAAGGAAAAGGGGATTATGATTTCTTTACTTGATATTTTCACGACTTCTCTCATCATATTAACTCTCAGAGCTAGTACAAATAAGGTAAAGGCCCCCTAGGTAAAGTCTAACCTGGTTCAATGTCAGTACATGAATGCGCTTTCTTCCTCCACAAAAGTTCTTGGTCATGGCAAGAAGACCGAGAAGAGGGAAGAATGGAGCTGAAGAAAGAACTTTTTAAGAAATAAGAGCGGGACAAGGGCAAAGGGAGAGGTCACATATTTATGTGATTCAAGAGTATGCAGCAAATTGATGAGGGAAAGGGAAAGGACAAGGGAAAGGATAAGGACAAGGGCAAGGGAGAACTGAGGTCTGAGGGATCCTGTGAGAAAATTGAAGTGCATGGATGGGAACAAATGGACATTGAGCAATGAAAGAACAGATGAGAAGTGAAGATGGTGGGAATTAGACTGGAAACGTGTTAGGAAGAGGGGGCTGAAAAATGGGAGAAATGAGAAGGACCTAAGCAAGGAAACATACCGGAATGGAATGGGTGACTTGTATTAAACCATCAAATCTAACTCATTACACTTGAGAAAAAAACGTTAAATGCACTGCTCCTGAAGAAGTTTGATGTGCCTGTAAAGATAGACCCATGTTATATGGAATTTAATATTGCATCTGGAAACAAAGCTCTGGTTGGATTTGGACTTATACATGGTATGCTACACAGCATTCTCACGGATACTGAGTTGAAGAAGGGTGTTTCTGCTGAAAGTGGTAAATCCTGCCTGTGCTGTGCAGGGCGGCAGCTCAGGAGGAGCTGGTGGATGGGTGGCTCAGGATATCCAGGAGTGGTGGCCCCAGGACCATCGCACGCCAGCCCCTCCTGGCTCCTCTCTCGTGGGTCTTGTCTAACCCGCCCCAGGCTCCGGGCGCTCCAGCGGCAGGAGAGGGATCCCGCCCGTGCCTGCCTGTGCGCATCGTGCCCGCCGCGCTACCTGGCGGGCACCCGTTGCCATCTAGTGGCTATTGTAGGACTCTCTGTGCTTGGAAAACAGTTTTTTCCAACCAAATTGCAACCCAGTAATTGCTTTTCTAGAGAAGATTTGCACGATTTGCCCCCAAAAGCTCCGGAGTGACTCTCTCAGAAGCACCGGGTCTGATGCTTGGAGTGGAGAGTGGGCGTCCCTCTCTGTAACATCCAGAGTTTGGCCTTGCTTTGCAATTAGACAGGTTATTCACCTGCCTTCTAGATGTGCATTTTACAGAAGGAGAAGGCTGGGAAAATCTCTAAAGCAGCCAAATGAGACCTCAGCCCTGCTGGGCTGGCTCCCTTGCTGGCAAATGAGAGCTCAGCAGCACCAGGATCTTCACCTCTCACTTTTGATGATTCTGGCCAGATTATTGGAATAGGCTGGAAGTTTTTGTCATTATATTTTAGTATTTTCACCCTTGCTAGATCCCAACTAGACCAAGACAAAATACTCTAACTGTTGGGCAAGCAGAGAGCAAATATTGGTTCAATGGGTATCTTGCACTGGCTCCAGACCATTCCTCTCCCCTGGCCCCTGAGAATTGAAGATATGGTGCAGATGGACAGTGTAAGACTGATACCTTTGAGTGAAAACAAAAGTAATTGGACTCCTTTTCCTTTCAGAGAGCTGCCAGTCACTTTCCGAAGAAAAGAGATGATAAAAGCTGAGAAAATTTGAGAAAGGTGAGAAAAGAAGGAGAGGAGTGAAGGAATAAGATCTGTGAGCATGGCCTCTATCCCCGGGTGTCTTTACACAATCCCATTATCTCAAGAAATCAAGGAAAAATCTTAAGAAAATAATTAGGAGAACTTGGAAAAGTGGAGTACCCACCTTTCCCATTATATTAGTCTTTTGAAAGGGAGACCGCTGTGAAGGAATGGAAGAATTTTCATTCTCTGTCTCATAGAGTGCCTCGATACAGAACATCCCCACATCCTTTACTGTAGTAGCATCTGCTTGTCTTTGTGTTCACTCGTGATAGATTATTCCATTTTGGGTTATTGCCACTCTGGTATACAACCATCATAGCAAATAATACCCAATTGTACTTTAAGTACTTATCACTTACACACTGAGCCTATTTTTGTTTTCAGAAGAAGAACTTCCCCAGTTCTGGAGATACAACAGAACTGTATGAACATCCATCATGAGGTGATAGCAGTAACTGGACAGCATTTTGTTCATGCAAGAAAAATGAAGTTCACAATATGTCTGTACCAGCAAAGCTTTGTGCATGTGTTACATAGCACAGCTGACTTTTTCCTTCTTTGATGCACTTGAAGGGGATCCTTGTGTCTCCAGGCTACGGCAAACCAATGTATACCTGCAAAGCATGACTGCAGGGCAAAAATCTGAAGCTGTTGCATGAAACCGCCCCCCCACCACTGATGTTTTATACTGAAAAAACCCCCAACCTTCTATTTTTTTTTAAATGCAGAGCTCTGTCCTTTTTTTATATGTTTATTTGAAAATAGAAGAAAACTTTGCTTCATGCTTCTGCCTAAATTGAGGACTTCATGCTCTTCTGCTTTGTTTCAGTTTGAGACAAGTTTAGGAGGAAAACGCTCCGGAATGAACGTCTCCCCCAAAGACGGGGTTTCAGCATTCCCTCCCCCACCGATGCAAAAGGAATTTCTTGGATGAAAGTGAAAAAAAATATTTATTTAACAAACAAAGTGCCCGCAAGGCACAGGAAAAAATGAATAATGTTAGATATTAAAGCTCCTCTATGCAGAGAAAGCCGGTGGATTTAGAGTTCCCTCTGTAGCCGGCTCAGTCCCTCCCGAGGTCCGGGGCCGGGATGCGGCATTCCCGCAGCCTCCCCGCCGGTCCGTGGGGTCCGATGATCTGGTTCTCGGATCACAGCTAGGCCGAGCAGTTCCGGAAGAAGAAGACTGTACCAGACGATTTCGGTATGCCGGTATGGGAAAATTTCTTGCCTCAGCTAAGAGGCTGGCTAAAAGCAGGAAGGTGCTCCCTCTGCTCTGCAGCGGTGAGAGCGCAGGGGCGTGTGTGTGAGTCCTTGAATACAAACTGCGCTGGAGAATTCGCCCGGCTTCTCTCCCCCCTCTCCTGGACCCAGCTTAAAGCTGCGGGACCCATTTCTGGGCATAAAGCACCCGATAGGGGAATACAGTATTATCATAAAATCCCCCCAAGACGTGCCTTTTCTTTTTTTTTTTCTTTTCAGTGGGAAAGAGAGAAGGAAAATATATGAGCCACTGAAAGCTGAGAACAAAAAAAAGCTTTGATTTTTGAAAACAGAGAAGTAACAAAACTAGATCAAGAAAAATGCAAGTCTTAAGGGGGTAAGACCCTACTGTAAAGAGATATGGTCATACAGGGAACAAAAGGCACAAATTGCAAACAAGAATTTCAGGTTCAAAAAAAAAATTATATCTAATCAGCAACAAGAGGTGGGGGACATGGGGGTGGTGTGTGTGTGTTTTGCCATCACTGGGTATGTGTAGGATCTGCTTAGGCATCATACGCTTGGAACAAGCTGGAGCAACCTGCCCAGTGGATCAGTCAGTCTTTCCCTCCCCCCATGAGAGTGGCTATCCTGTGGCTGACTTCCAGAGGTGTTGGTGCCAAACCTTCACAAAGAAATGAACCAACTTCTCATAGCTTCCAGCCCCCTCTCTGGAGGTCCCGTTCCACCCAGCACTGTAGGCAGCAGGGTGTGGAAAGGGCACAACCTCCAGGACCTCCCTGGCCTCAGTGGCCCTTCATGCTTATATCTGGTGGCTCCTCTTTTCCACTTTCATGCCAGTCTCTGTCCCCAGGCCCTCCTCGGATCCAGAAAAGGAGGTGGCATCTCACTGGGAGGGAATGAGTACCATTTTACATTGATTAGAGCTTCCCCAAGAGGATATTTCCTGTGATTGAGGGCCACATAGAGTTCTAAGTTCAAAATTAGTTGAAAGAAGTTTTATCATAATTTCACTTTTTTTTTTTTTAAAGTGGCCTTACATTGCCTATTTACTTAGCCTGAAAAACCCTGAATAAATAGAGTTAAATAAGCACTATATTACTGACCAATTCTTAGCTCTTGTTTATATAAAAAGAGCAGAGTGAACCTATCATTGTCTGAAAGGAAAGTCACAATCCAGATCTCTGCTTGCTTTGGGCACCGAAGCGGGAATGACTATTTAATTTTAACATTTTCAAGTTTATATACCGGAACTGATGCTGGAGTATCATGAATGTGTTCACAGAGCGTTTTTCTTTCGTATCTTCCTCTTTATTCATTCAATTTAATATATGTTGACTTATATAAATCATTGCACAGCATGTGTGACATGTTACAACGAAATCTAGAAAAGAAAAGGATGTCATTGGAGGCCTGAGTTGTCCAGTTGACAGTAGGACTGACAGCTTTGATACTCCTCTGTTATTCGTTCTCAGTTACATCTTCAGTACATGTACAGAGGTACAGCCAGTGCCTGTGCTGTCTGGCTGTGTGATCAGCAAAGGAGCTGTGTTTGAAAATATGGCTCAATTTTGGCTCTTCATGGGGTTTGCAAGGGTCCAAATTATTCTGAAATGTGTTCCAGAGCTTTTTCTACTTTAGCTATATTCCCACCAACTAGTGAAGCTGGATAAGAGCTGTATTTTGTGTATGGCTTAGCTGGAGCCACGTGTAAGCATTGCCCTTCCACAAGGAAGAGCCCCAAATGGAGCTCACCAGGACTGCAGCAGGCACTTGATCACCAAACTGAACTGGCAGAAAGGTTTATGTTTCCCCCGTGGAAAGCACAGTTATTTTCAGTGTATTTGGTGACGTTAGGGATCAGGGCTCTGAGACAGCTTTTCTGTGTTTCAGAGGATCTCAGCTTGCTGATATGAGATGTTGATGATGAGGGCAGAGATGCACGCCTTTCAGTTGCCAGTATAACTTGTTGTCAACCCTAAACAAATACACAAAATAAAAAATAAAACCTCATTCTTGGTGATGCATTTTCTTTTCTACATGTGTTTCATTTTCAATAACCTTCACTTCAGCTGTTTCCCACCTGATCTAGTTGAATTTGTGCCTGCTCATTGCAGGGGGTTGAACTAGTTCACCTCTAAAGGTCACTTCCAACCCAAACTACGGTTCCCTGGTTCTATGAAAACTGAGCTTCCCTGGCCTAGACTGTATTTCTAGAAAGCAGCAAAAGAAGATTTTCCACAATGCAGAGGCCACAAAAAAATCCCCAGAGGCCCGTGATAATAAAAGGATTTATATTAATAATAATCGCTATTGTGGTATGTTCCTCTGAGGTAGTTATGCATTGTGTGTCACACCACCTCAGCAAGAATCCTTCAAGGTGCTTGGGGAAGCAGCCAGCCCAGCCAGGTGTTTGATGAGATGTTGGACAAACAAGCCTTAAAAGTCTGTTTAACACCTCATTTGGGTGGAAGGGGATGCCTCCTGTTGTTCAGGAGCCATGGACAAGAAGTCTATCTTGAAATTAAAGGCCTAAACATTTATTTTTGACAAGCATTGAATGAGATGGTGGTACACATAGGCCCCTAACATCCATTTCCTCAATACGCCATGGAGTGGAACAGTCAGCTGCAATGTGGACAGTGAGCCCGGCTCCCTTAGCTGCTGCTTCAGCAAGGAGGGCATGCCATGGAGTGTGAAATATCCTAACAGCAGAGAAAGTAGCACCCACTGCTGGATACCCTACAGCCTTGTCTGGCTGAGATGTGTGGGTTTAGGTTCCACATGCTTGTCCTCGGGGAGCTACAGGCCAGTGCTGCCAGCTGCCAGGACAGCCTCTTCAGCTTTGTGGATTGTATCTGAGGAGCTAAGTCTAACACTACAGGAATCTCTGATGCTTCATTTGGATTCCTAACTTCTTCAGGGAGCCAGCTGGCCTAAATTCAGATGTTTCAACAGTAGGTCCATTTGAACCTTTAAGCCCAGCCTCAGCATTTACATCAGTTTTAGAAATGGGGCTCCAGTAGCTAAAGAATCCTGGAAAATCTTGTCCTGTGGCAGAATTTAAGGCACCCCTCTAGGGGAGAACCTGTTGTACCCCTTCAAGCTGTTTCTCTGTTAGACTACCTGCACTGCTGAGAAGTGGCATATTATAGCTAGTCTGAGTTAGTCTGGCTTCAGCTTTCAAAAACTGCATGATCTCTTCCTGGTACATGGCAGGTGGCAAGGATCCCTGAAAAGTTGGATAATCCATCCTTCTTGCAAGAAGCTGCTTTGTCACTAGGAAAGATAAACCCCACAAATTACCTCACTGTTCACTTAATCACCAATTATTGATACAGAGGTACCATAAATGCACGGGAGAGCTAATGGTGCACCTAGATGACCAACATAAGGGCACTCAAATCCATGGTACAATGGGAAGGTGATTTCACAGTCCCTCTCTGCCACACGGACATTTCCTTTGTGCAGGCAGCAGTATTTGCCCAGCTCCATCAGCAGCTGGTGTAGTAAACTGATCACATGAAAAACTAATCCGTAGTTTTGTTTTGTAGAGGTAGTTTCAAGCTCCCTGATCCAGCCGTCTGTGTCTGCACAACACTGGCATGAAGGAAGGCACTGGCTGAGGGGCAGAAAAGGGAAGGTGAAAAGTGCCTTGCAGTCACAGCCTGACCATGCAACCCCACCCCTGGCTAATTAATTGCACAGTCAGTGCCAAAAATCTATTCCTGCCCTACTAAGTTACGGCCATTTCAAATCATATTTTTCTTCCCCGGTTGTTTGGCAAGAGTGTTATGTTCCTAGCTTTAAATACAGCTATCTAGGGACTCACAGAGAGACATTTATTTTTATTATGTTTTTCTTTTGGACTTTATACATAAAGCGAGCAAGGATAACTAAAAGGCTGAGATTTGAAAGAGGAAGGGGGTTTAAATAAGAAATACCCTTTCAAGGAATTTTGGTGAAACACCTTGAAACAGAGACCAGAATGGAGATAGAATTTCCTTGGTGTTTAAACTTTCATGTTTTAGTAGAAAAAATCCACCCCATTTGAAACAGACCCCAGATTTCTGAGAAGCTGATGGAAGTAATGGAGTATGACATACATAGCTGGGACAAGGAATATACTGGAAGAAGCGAGCACAGTATCTTTAAGAAGTTGCCAAGACCTGCAGAAGGCCGACATGGGCAATTTCCTCTGAACTGAAGCTAGTGGCAAATGAAATAGATGGAAGGTTGTTGAAATTGAAGGTATGAGTCTTCTGAGTTGTATGCAAAATGAATGAGCAGGCAATTACGAGGATACCAGAGTTGTCAAGAGTTTGGAGTAGGTGTATGCTGTATGAATGTGCAGTCACCTTTGTCAAGATGGTCTCATTAAATCTTAAACCAGAAAATTTTAATGGGAAGAGAACAAAAGTATACCTGTTACTTTCACTCTTTTCAATATAAACAGGTACAGCTTCAAGGAAATCAGTCACTGCTTTGGAATGGTCTGTAAAGTCACTCAGTGCATCCCAGACTCAGGGCAGCAACTCTCTCTCTCTTCAGGCCAGTGACGCTCAGCATCACAGCGGTGCCACTACCTCTTCCAAAAGCAAGAGGGTACTGAAAGTCTCTGGTGGCAAATGATCTTTTCCTAATGCAGAACTTGATACAGGTATCAGACTTTGGCCACTTTTAGTGTAGACACCCAAGCTGGTGTTGGACTTGCCTCACAGTGGACATCTGCTGATTGTCACTACAACCAGGAGCACCTGCTGCTCTTGGTTTCCAAGTTTTACAGGACAAATTTTTACTGAGTTTCTGAAGAGATTAAAGCAGCTCAGGACCTTATGCAGCCCCTGAGGGATTGGGGCCAGAGGTTGTTCTGTTCAGGATGGTCTTGGAGCACAGGTTGAGAAAGAAGAAACAGTAGATGTGTATTTGGGATGAATGTCACAGATTTACCACTGCCTCCCTCAAGAGGGAAGTAGATGTGTTACTAGAGAAGCTATTGGAACAGAAAACGGAGGCACTCAGAGATCTGCCAGCATCTGCAAAAACCTTGCCCCAGCTGCTGAGTGCACCTACTGACTTCAGATCAGGCTCTAGAGGGAAATTTCACCAGTTGCAAGAATTACAAACTTGCCAGACCCCATCTAAAAATGAAAACTGCAAACTTGTAACTGGAGACTCACTAGCTGGTTTTAAAAAAACCCACCACAAAGAAAAACAAACAAAATCCATTTGTGTGATTTAAAATCTATATCATACATAACCCCACAGTATTCCAAGTTGAAGACAATTAAGAGGTGTAAATAGCCTTTAAGTAGAATGCATCAGAAATATGAAGAGATCCCGAGAGCTAGCCAACAGCCAGCTGGGAACACAGGCAGCTGAGGTACAGCAAGCAGGACTCAAGGTCCTGTTCTGTAAAACTCAGCAGGAGGAGTTGAACTCCATCTTCCACCAGCACATCTCTAGTTCACTCAGTATTTTAATATTCAGAGAAATGAAGTTTTTCCAAGAGAAGGAATGGGAAGAAAAAACAGCCACTAAAACATAAAAACCAGCCAAGTGGTTTAGAAATTTACTGGGATTGCTGCCTAGCCATGTTATTGCACCAAACGGCCCTGAGCAAATCTCTCCACAAAGCACTTTCAGGACATTCTGTTTCATCAAAGTGCAGGACAGCATTTTTCTCCTGACCTCTCTGAATTTGCATGGGGTAGGAAATTATCATTGCTTTATATATATATCAAGATTGAAGCTGGAGTACAAGCCTAACTTCTGAACAAGAGGGGTGTGTGTGACTGGCAAAAGATAGTCTTCTTCACTTCCTCCCTCCTCCACTTTGCAATTGTCTTTGATGGGCAATATGAGACCCAAGATGAAAACCAGGTGGGAATTGCAGGAGGAACTGTCACATAAGGAGATAAAATCCTAAAGTAGCTCCAGAGGTGCTTTATGGTTTTGTAAATGTGCATTCTGCAAGGCCAAAGACTGTAAACAATTACTAGCTCTTCCTCCTTATATATGACCCTTTAGACCCGCTTGTCTAACACTGGCAATATTTAGACACTGTATCAGCAATAAATCCAATCATAATCATCCACACAATCAGTGTCAGACTTCTTGTGCCTGAGTCTTCTCTCTACTGCTCTGCCACACTGTGACTCCTGCTGCACCCAAGAAAAACTGATTCTTCTTCCCCTCCCTGTCTTGTGCTCAGAAGGGCTTTGGGAGACAGAAGGTACAAAAGAATTGGAAATTGTAAACATTCAATCAGAATGGTGAACATTGGAAAAGATCTTCAAGATCATTGAGTCTAACCCTTGACCAAACACTGCCATGTGAACTTAGCCACAGCACATAGTGCCATGTCCAGTCATTCCTGGAACAGTTCCAGGCATGGTGACTCCACCACCTCCCTGGGCAGCCTGTTCCAATGCCTAATCACCCTTTCAGTGAAGAAACTCTTCGTTATGTCCAACTCGAACCTCTCAAGTTTTGCTTAATTTCAGCAGACCAGTACTGTCCCTGTAAAGTGTAATAGTAATTTAGATGACACTTTGAAACGCCTAAGCAAAAAAATGAAAAAAATTCCTAGTTTGGATTGACAGTGATATGGCCTAGCAGAAATGTCTGTTGTTGACAAGAAAGAAGCTGGCAGCAAGTGAATTGTGCATAAGCTGAAAGTTTGTGGAACTGGCAGTTTTTACCCTCTCTTTTAGTGGCTGTCCTGTAGAAAGATAATTCCTTTAATGCCTTCATATTACAGAATAATTTAATCAGTGATCAAAGATACATTGCATAGACAAGATGTTCCCAAATGTTATTCCTAAATGTTATCCATCACTAGGAGGAAGGACAGTAAGACCACCTCCTAGGAGCTTAGCTTTGAAAGACTGACACCAATCTCCAGAGCTGCTTTTCTACTGAGATCATCAGACAAGAGACAGTCAAAAGGATCTGACAGAAGTTGGAGCTTTGTCAGTCATTATAATCCATTAGAAGACCTGTGCCTGTGAAACAGGCAAATATGAACTGTCCTGGGGCAGGACAGGTACTACCAGCAGAGAGAATAAATGATAATAATGTACAGTGCAGTGGGGGGGGCTTCCTTAGGAACCTCCTGAGCAACCTCACTACTGAATTCAGGTGAAGGAAACAAATACAACAGGTACAGAGGAGGACTCCATCTAAAGTCTGGAAAGCACTCATGGCAAAACAAGCAGTTCAGGCTGTTTAGCCTTACAGAACAAAGGCTAAGACAAAATCTACAACTGTGGTCTATGCATAGAGCAGGGGGCAAAGGGGAAAAAGAAAAACGAAAAAAGGAAAGGTGCAACTTACTCTACAACTGTGCATAAACATCAGTGTTAGTAATATATAGGAATATACCAAACAGTAAGTACGTTAGCAAGCTATGTACTAATACGGCAGCAGTTACGGTAGAAAGTAAAACAAGTTAATTTTCAGAGCAAAGATATTTTCTTCTTTCAGACTAATTTGCTTAAAAAAGTATTACGTGTGCACTTACTTTTACAATGTACTTAGGCAGGTGAACAGTTACATACTTTACCTACTGTTTACATACCTAAAATGTAAGCACCTGTGAAAATTTTTTAAAGACACTAAGCAGGTAAAGCTTATAGACATGACTCCAACCAGACACATTTGTAAAGACAAGTTCCACAGTAAAACAATTAAAGGAAAATAAAATAAGGCAACTCAGATTTTTGGCAAACATTTTATATTTTTTATATAAAAATCTCAGTAAGAAACCTAGCAGAATATCTGACTGAAACATCTGCCTTACAACAAGTTCAAAAAAAACTCACAAAAAAAAGAGAAATAAAGAAAAAAAAAAGTAAAATTTCAACCCCCAAAATCTTTTTTAATTATAAATCAGAATATCAACAAAACACTTAAAATAATCTCAGATTGTTTGGCAATTCATCACATCATAACAAGAGACACATTTGATCATAAGAAAAGTTTAACTTTATATACAACCTCACTTGAACATTTGCTCTTACCAGAGTTAATATACATTAAAAAAAGATTCTGGCAATAATACCAGCTTCTATTTTTAATACCTGTGTATAAAATGTAACATAAAATGCTGAAACTCTATAGTTAGGAGAAGTGACATTTGATTTCAATGGGTCCCTCTGTTGAAAAAGATAAATACTGAAAGAACAGGTGTTAAGTTGCAAAATAAAACTGTTTCATTTTAGGGTGGTATTGGTTGACTGTGAATAAATCTAACCTATCACTATTTATTTCTTGAAGTTGGTAGCAAATTTACAAGTGAAAATATAATCTAGTAAGATTACATTTTAAATGTCATACTTTGTCACAAATGTGAACAGAAAGGAGCCAAGCCCCTTTCACTATGCTAAACTATTTCAATGCATGCGAGAAAAATACTTCACCAACTGTCTGAGCATATTTTAGAGAACTTCAGATTTTAGACAGCCCTGGGGGAGCAGAGGGGAAGTTTCCTACTGACATCTGCATAGAATGTAAAATATATAATTAAAAAAACCTAAGGTATATACTAAAGTTTACAGACCAATGCTTTCCATATAATAAATAAAATGTCCATCATTGATTAGATTCATACACAGAGTAAAATACAACCTATTTTTACAAGTTTATGTACAAAGTGTATTAGTAGGCACATGGGTGCCTTATGGGTTGGAAGCATCTGCATTAGCAAGTCACATTGGGAAACTCCAACTTTCCAAGTCAGTGATAAAATATATAACTACTTTGTTTTTCATTCAGATACAAAGTAAACTTATTTTTCATCTGAAATAAATGTACATAATATTCTGTATAAACAATAGTTTATAAAGCTGTTTAAAATGTAACTTAAAAGTACTGCATTGTTTAACTTAGAGCTCTGAAACAAGCACGTGCAAATCCCTTTGCTTTAAAAAAAATAGAAGCACAGATGTTTGTTTTCCTTTTGACTCTTCCAAGAACAGTACTGGCTGGTAAAGATTATCGCTTTGCTTTCTTTACTGGCGTCTCCTCTGTTTTCTGCTGGCCTTTTCTCCGTACCACTGTTGGGCTGTCCTCCCTTTTACGCTTGGCAGACTGCACCTTTAACCTGAAAAGCATATTAATAATTATTTTCACAATGCTAGAGCCTGTAAAACAAAGAGTGGTCAGGCACAATTCTGTTCAGAGGGCAGAGCTAAATTGTCCATCTCTGATGAACTACAAGGATATATTATAAAAAAGCTTACTACTAAAACACACTTCTTAACAGGATATGGGGTACTAATTCTGCATGTTGGAGAGTACTCCATATGCAGAATCTGGGGCTAGAATTCTTCTTCCTTCTCTTTCTCTGGAAAGATTTGTGGATTTATAACAGAACATAATGGCCTTCATTACCGTGTACCCTGTCTCACAAAGACAGCATAGCAGCAATAGTATCTCAAGCCCTGCATACACAAGAGGGAGTAAAGGGCAGACATCACGTACCCTTACCCCGTGCATTCACACACCCATCTATATGCTCACTGTATTTCAGCTGCAACTAACTGTAAGTGGGCTTAAACTCTTGGCCATTCGTAACCACACAAAATAATGGAGCTGAGGTGAACTGTAACGGCCATCAGTGCACAATGCACACGTTCCTCAAGTTCAGCCTGAAGACACTGACACATTTCAGAGAGGGCGACAGCTACATGTGTTTGGCATACAACACATTTTACAGGTAAACTACAAGATGCAGAACAACTGTGCATCACATTTGTTACTTATTCCCTTGGGGTTTTGCACTGTGATCTCAGCTTTACAAACTAAAGAGTATACCAGGAAAGGAGGGAAAGGGAAATACATTCAAAACTTGGTCTAAGGGCTTTCAGAGTTTCTCCTCTTTTTATCAGCTGATCTTAGATCTTTGTAGCATTAGAAACATGTAATCATATTTAGCTTTAACGTGAACTGCTGATGCTCTTACCCCCCACCCAGGAAAGAATCACAGCTAAAGTTAAAATACTACATAAACAGCATTTTCAGATTCTCCCAAGAGGTTTCCAAGGATTTAAAGAAAAAAAATCTAGCCTTCCAAATGTCAAATAAAGGAAGAAAAAGAAAAAAATGTAAACAGAAGAAAATCCTTTAAAAGCTTTTACATATCAAAAAACCAGAACAAAACTAGTCTGCTGTTCAGATTTTGAAGCAGTATGTTACATATAAGGAAAGGATCACTGTAGTGGCTTCCAAAACAAATACTCAAAGTAGATTCAACTTTAATACTTACTGTGTCAATGGAGGAGATTTATTAGTTTTTGTATCACTTGAAGATCTTTTTTTAGCTGCTAGTTTCTGTCGTTTTCTAGGAGAAACTGAACTTGGACTGCTGCCTTTAGAAGTTGCACGTGTGGTTGGCTTGCTGGGCTGTTTTCTGTAATACAAAGGAATGATGAATTTATATATAACAAAATACTTCTACCAAGTCACTTTCCCTTGCATTCCAAGTGCAGATAATTAAGACTGCACAGTATTTGCAACAAGTAACTCAAAAGAAACAGTGAAAAAACCATTTTTGCCTTCTTCAAGACACACTGCAATGCCAAGCTGTGCATTTTCGCATCAAATGTAGAATCAAAAGGCTGCTTTACTGATGATATTTGGTATTTAACAAAAAACTGCAAAAAACCCATTCCAAATCTGCAATAATTTTTGTACATAAGTGTCCCTGTTTAAAAGAATATTTTATAGTATGAACTCACTCAAATAAGCTTCTATAGCCACAAGTTCAGAAACATGAAAAACTGGTTACTGGCAATTAATTTAATAGTTTAGAAAACAGGTGGTTTAAGTCAGGGAAATCCAGCAATGCTGAAAATGAAGAAGCATTCCCTTCCACAGAATTATTCCCAAATGCTACTTATAAAACGCAGACCATAAGCAGCGACTTAAGGCAGAGATGCTTTGCTGCTATCAGAGCTAGAAAGGTAGCACTGGAAATCTGAGACACAACCCCAAATCTATAAAAAAGCAGATGTTTCCACAAGCAAACAGAATAAACCCACAAATATCTAAATCTTTATTACCACTTCAGAGTTAGTAATTACATGAGACTAAAGGAAGTCCCTTTGCCCTCACCAAAACAAAACTGTTGTTTACTAAGTGGTAGTGGTAAACCTTCACAGTTTTTATGTAAACCAAGAGTCATGTAACTACTTTCAGATTCAGTTCTGAAATTATCAGCTCACGAGCACTGGGCAAACTGCACTTCAAGTACTGCCCAAAGGCTAACATATAATATATACAATGTAACATATAATATCTTTAGGAGTGAAGTAAATATGGTCAATTGAAAATAATCTCACCACCAACATAAAAAAAAGCCTGGACTCCAATTCTCTTCTGAAAGACAGCAACATAAATCAAAACTTCCCAAAGCTGCTGTCTTTCATTGTTTCCACAACAAGATCAAGAGGACGAGCTCTGCTAGAATTCAGTTTGCCCACAAAAAGGCAGACCTGTGCTAAGGCAGATGAAGAACAGCTTCCCGAAAACAGAACTCTTGCTACTACACATCTTTTGCAGCAAGATTGCTCACCAAGCTTGCAGATCACCGTACTAGAAATGAAATCCTCCAGTACTGCAGATTCACATATTTAACTGGGACAGTACTTAAAGACACTGACAGGGATAATTATATTTTCACCTTGTTCCAACACCAAATACCAAATGGTGAATTGTACGGTCAACACAGATGTCCCATTTTACCCATCAGAACCAAGTGTCCTTAGACTGAAATTCTAGTAAGTCATCTCTAGGATGAAGAATGCCAACAGGATCAGTTCTTACCTTGTTACACATTCAACTATGCCTTTTGTGACCCTAACAGTTTCCCCCTACCTCACTTTTTGTCTCTTCATCCCTAGAAAAGTGGTACTAGAATTAAAATTGAAATTGCTTGGGAAGCTCTTATCAATTTAAAGCAAACAAACAGAAAAAGGCAAAAAGAGGAAGTAATAACCTCTTCCCTGCAACACAACTGAGAACAACATAGAAAAAAGCTTGTTACTGAAGTCTCTACAGTTACCTTTGAGCCTCTAATCTTGTGGCTGATCTAGTTGTGGCCCCGGAATGTGCATCATCATCTTCCTCACCATCCTCTTCCTCACCTTCCTCTTGTTCTTTTAGTTCATCTTCAGAAGATGTTAATTTCCGACGTTTCTTCTCTGGCTCCAGTGTTTCTATCCATGTAAAATTTTACACATACACTATAATTTTCCAAAAGCCCTCCAAAAGGACACGAACACTGAATTTAGAAAAGGTATTCTAGTCACAAATCTCATTTTCAGTACGTAATTTTCCATTTCCTTTATATTTCAACATTTTTAATTCACACTTGTTTGACTTAATCTTGCTAACACATTCACCACAGTTTACTTACACAGCTCATAGCCAGAATTCATAGAAAATTCATGAGGCTTTATAGAAGCATCTGGGATGTAGCAATTCTGACATGAGATTACAGCAATTTACACATATTTACATAATATTTACACTAGCTATAACTCAATGATTTTTTCCTCAAGAAAAGAAAATTGAATAAAGCTTATCTTGTTGCTATTAGTAAACAGAAAGGCACAGCAATATTTTCTTATTCTGTTAGGAGTAGCACAGTTTCATGCTTTTACCAGTTTCCTCTGATTGAACCAGAGAACGTCTGGGCTTTCTTCCCCTTTTACGCACAACCATTTCTGCTTTCTCAGCTTCATCTTCCTGAAAAAGGAAGTGATGGAACCAAGTAAGTCAAGAACTATTTACTTTACATAGAAGACAGACATTTTTCATTACATACTGCTTGTAAATTTACAAATTGCACTTACGTTTGTTGTTTCTTTCTTATTAGATATGTCTGTACCTAAAAAGAAAGAACAAAACTTAATCCTGAACTTCAAATCTTTCATCAATCAATTTAAAAGGGAGTTCTTTCATACTCTCTCAACTTCGCATAAACATCATAGTAACTCAGAAAACATTTAAAGTCTCTCTCTAATTTAGAAAATAGCTCTGTTATGCTTTGTTATATACAGAAACTGGGACAATGATTAAATTTTTTTTTTTAAGTACTAAGGCTTTATATGACTGACAGTATTCATTGCTTTGTTGCATATGCTGTTTTGTTTTAATGGAAAAGCGAAGTTACTTACCCCTTTTAACTACTGTCAACCAATTACAGAATCACAGAAAAATTTGGCTTAGAAGGAGCCTCTAGAGGTCACCTAGTCCAATCTCCTGTTTAAAGCTTGGCTAAATTAATTGATCTGATCCTACTGGGCAAGATCTTGTTCAGTCCAATTTTGAAAATCTCCAAGAACATGGTCCCTCCAGGCAATTTGTTCTAATGCTTAACTGTGCCCATGCTGAAGCATCAAGATGACTGAGATGAAGCTCAAGAAGACACTATTTAAAACCTTTCTAATACCTGGTATGCAAATTACATTACTTTCTCTGCTGAAATACTCCTTACTTCCAATTCAGTAATTTTTACAGGCTAGCCTATACATGTTAAAACAGATTTTTAACTCTACATCCCATGTCTCAACTTGGCTTCTCTCTGTGGTTACCACTTCTATCCTAACTCTGTGATGAGAGAGATTATTTTACAAAGCTTTTGAACTGTGTTGAACAGAAATATGTCTAACACCACAAGGATAAAAATCCTTAGCAATAGAAAAGAGAAGCAATATAAATAAAAGCAAGTTTTTACATCTTTTTCCCCCGCCATAAAATTCTGCCTAATTTCTGAAAGCTATGTAAAAGAGGACACAAACTCTAAAACCCTCACCAATTATACTGACAGAACAAACAAAAGAACGTCAATGCAATGGATCTAGAATAGAGACTGAAGAGCAGAAACATATTCTAAAACTCACGCGCAAGCTTTTTGGCACTCCTTTGTAAGGTTATGAGGAAAAACTTTATACAAAAGCAAATGAAGTAAAACAGAAATATATTTAAGTATTCAAAAAGTAAGTGAAATAAGACATAGGACTGTCCACTGTATTAAGTTCTTCACACAAAGTAAGTACATACATAATACAGCCAGCATGTATTAGTTCTGTTGTGTTCAAAAGAGATACTCCAAAATTCTGGTACATTTTGGAAAATTTGTAGCAAAGGGGTTTTTGACTCAAGAATAATCCCATCTAGGTCCATGACATGCCTTTAACAGACAATCCTCTGTAAGATATGAAAATGTAGTACTTTTGCCTAAAGTTAAGTATAAAAATAATAGGCCATAATATCTAAAAATCTTACTAATTTTAGAGCAGCAACTGCTGATTAGTGCTAAGTAATTAGTTTCAAGTTCAGTGTCAGTGTTATGGGAGGATGATGCCTTCAGAAAACATTTGTCTCTTAACTGCATGTGGAGTAGTGACCAAAAATAAGTCTCCAAATCCCACTCCACATGTGGGTGTGTCCCTATTGCAAATCCTCATGCAGAACACCCAGAAATTACCAGAATAAGTGAACTGCACAGAGGGATTCAACTTGGTTTCCTTTTCATTGCCAAGGGTTTTCAACCCCTTTATGCATATGAATTCTAATATAGGATGAAAAGTTTAATAGTGCATTCCACTCTATACACTCCTCTTAACAGTGCTGTGGTATCAACAGCCTTTTACCTGGAAAACAGAATGTTACATAACACACTCTAAGTACACAGTGAGGTGTCTGTCCTTTTGAATAAAAAGCAAAGCAGAATGCACTTTTATTTCATTCTCACATTCTTGTCTGCTCTCTTTGCAGTTCACAGAAGTCAAGTACCACACAATGAGCTAACCCTTCAGAGACAATTCTGAAGCATATGGATTAAAGCTGACATTTTAACAAATGTAAAGAAAATAGGAAACAGTCCATATGTGCAGTGCAGATGAATTAGTATCTCTGTAGAAATCTAAGCTTTTGGAAACTCCAGATTTGTTTTGAAGATCTGTTTTCTCCGATTTGTTGCATGTTTGTTTGCAAACCATTTTTTAACCTACTTTTCAGGTTCACCTGCTTCCTGAAATGGGTTTTTAAAGTTTGTTTTATGAATGGCCATAATTAAAAAGACACATTTAAACAACCAATGCAGTTCAGACTCTATACACAAGAAAAATTAGGAAAGAGAAACAGAAAGGTATTTCACTTAATTGTACTTTAGTTTGAAGCACTAAGAGTACATTTTTGAGTCAAGTTAAGCAACCATCTTCCACAGATCTTACAGCACTTGTGAAAAGGGAAAGAAATATTCCCTCAAGGTACCTCTAAACTCTTTAGAGATATACGCACAGATAAACCAACTGACTGAACAAAATTTGAAATTTAATGTAGTAAGAGGGATTGATAGTCACTGTATGAAAGAAAACACACAGAAATGGAAAACAGTCACAAAGAACCAGTCTGATGGGGTACCTACCTCCTCTGAAGCTCTGCCATGTACTTAGCCCACTCAATCATTTGGTATATTCTGCAATGCATTACTCAGCACTGAGCAGTGCTGCTGCGTCTTTGAACTAAGTTCTTATCAAGCTGCTCTTTTTTGACAAAAAAAACTTGGTAGCAATTTGGGACAAGTCTTCACTTCATCTCTTTCTTCAGACGATTTCATTCACGAATAACACAGACCGCCAGAGATTATATCAGGGTGAAGAAAGTGATTCACGTGATTTTTGTGAAAACCCTGTTCTATTTCTTCCATCTTCTGCTTTATATGTTGAGGCAGCTATAATTTGCTTACCTGTTTGAGGTGTTTTCCCTCTATTTGCAAAGGCAGGAGACGGCAGCTGAAATTAAAAAAAAGTGGGTGTCTTAATTTAAAGAAAATCAGAAAAATTCAGCACTGTATTACATAATCACAGAAACTCGCTCACATTCATTGCAGAATGAATCTGTAAATCTAGAACACGTGAACACTCTAATGAGCACACAGAAAGTTTGTACTGAGTTTAACAGTAGGATGCATTTTTCCATTTTGATAAAGAACTGAAACGAGTCAAATCAGCCCATAAACCAACCACAGCACTTTCAGTAACCCGACACTAAAACCATTGCAATAAAAGACACAAAAGATAAAAGTAGTTTCAGTCAAACACATTTCTGAGTATTTAGTTAACAACAAAGAAGTTTAGTACAGTCACTTTTATGTAATCCCACAGACAGATTTACAGAACTACAAATCACCAGAAATTTTTTATTTACTCAGAATGCAGAAAAAGCTAAGTATAATTACACAATGTCCTCTGATGACTGTCCAAAAACTTCAGTGCTTTCACCACTGAATGACTGCACTAGGATGCCTATGGTTCCTCTGAAGTAGCAACATGTACCCAAAGCAGCCCTGTGGAAACTTTAATGTAAAGGTTTCTCACCTCAGAGAACCCCTATCTCAGATGGAGGGCAGGTATCACTCCTCCCTAAGTCAGCCTGCAGCTGACTCCAATCACTCACTCATCACTAAGAGGTACAAGACCTTTAAACACTTGAACCAGAACAAGATGATTCTGTTCTAGTACTGAGGGTGCCAAGGTACACCTGTTTTTGAGGGTTATTTTAAAATTTGTTTTAATCTTTAACTGCACAAACCCTCCCCCCCCAAACAACCAAAAACCAACCCACAACACCAAAACCAAATACCAAAACCCACACCAGATCAAACTACATTTCATTAAATTAATATTGAAAACAAATCAATTAGGAAAGACTAGGAATTCTGAAACAGAATTCCAGCCAACCTGTAAGAAGGGACAGTACTCAAAGGGCTGCCTGAAATACAAGGACAGAACAAGCAGAGACAATAATTCCTGTTATCCATAAACTAGGTAAATTCCCAAGTTTTCCAACAGCCATGCCAGCTGGTGCCTCACCAGGCAAGCAGGAAGAAAACATGTGTTTCAATGTAACTTCATTTTTTAAGTAACCCCTTTTCTATGCACTAACATTGATTTTGAAATAGAGGAATTCCCTGGAGAGAAGCCTTCAACCAGAATAAATCCACCTGGTTGTACTCCACAAACATGCCTGACCCATTACTGCCCTGTGCTGTAATCCAATTGGATTGCAGAAACAATACCAACAGAACACGCTCTTAGCTGTCAATGTCCTTCACTGGAGTTAGGAAATAAAACTACCACTGAGCTTTAAAAGGCAGAGGTATGCTTCATGAGCTCCTTGGTTACACACCACTATGTCTCCATCTCTTGCATGAACTGCAACATTGCAATATATATGTAATACAACTGCCTTACATACTATTTTATTTTTCAGCTATGTGCTGTTATTATGATACATTCAGCAGAGGGAAAAAATTTCATTTTGAAATAAAGTCACCCTTGCTCTTCGGGCCAAAATTACACTCAGCACGAACTAGAGACACATATGCACACCACCAAAAATTCACCCTTCACACAGGTATGTATTGCTAGCCAGCGCAACACTTAAATTTGTATAAAGTGAACTAAGTGTGAAGCTGATAGGTAATTTGCTATGTTTTGACTTAACATTATATTTTGCTTAAAATTTCATCTATATTAAGAGAGATTATTAATCGTTGTTTGCTTAGACTGAACTCAATTACCAAGTTTTCCATAAGATGTTTCTGAAATGCTGTTAACTGTTAAACAGATAAATGGCTCTTGAAATACTGTGTTTAAATGCACCCAAACAAAATAAAGGCACTTACATTCCCAGTGCTCATATCAGCTTTTGACTCCCCACCTGAGGGAAGAAATATGAGTTCAGAACTTGAATGTCACTATTATCCTTGTTTTTCCACACAGGTATTATGAACTACTTACCACCAGGTTGCACTGCTTCAAGAGGGTATTTACGAGGCCGTCCCCTTTTGCGTTTCACTACTACAGGCTGATTTTCCTACGAAAAATAGAAGACAAAAATATTTTAGTGACTGTAACTGACATATGGCAAGCAATACAATACAAAGACTGCTAACTGAATTCATAATGTGACAGTGGCACAAGTAGTGCTTTTCAGTTAAAAAACAGATGAGGCAAGTTTCATAGGAAGAGACACTGCCTGTTATGAAACCAACTAATATAGGTGAAAAGAAACAAGACAATTCCCAACTATACAAAACTCTCTGCAGCTTGACTCAGGCACAAAGCATGTCTGAGAATGCAGTGCCTTCTGCTCCCTTAGCCCCAAAATCCCTATCATCTAGTCTCACAAATGCTGGCTTACCCCATACAAGAACTCCAGACTTTACATCCCATGAGCCCGTTTCCCTAGTGCCATATAGCACAGGCTACACCTTGTAAGTCGAGCAAGTGCTTCAAACAGTTAATATCCTAATTATCGCGACACACAGATTGCTGATATTCTCCATATAAACAAGATCTTTAGCAAAAAAAGGCCCCTTCCTTTGAAGTTTTAAGCTTTGAAAGACAACTTTTAAGTAATAAATATGGTCAGATGCTCAGATTGCGAAAGCCCCAATAATAGATTTTCTCTTATATACAAGGAAACATTAAATGCCTCATTTAGCATTTACTGAAGTTTAGCAGTATCTCCCCCAGAATGGTTCTAAAAGACTCAAGCCTTGAGTGAACAAACATAAAAACGTGTTCTTTATATTTTCTTTCACTTCTAAATCTGAGGCAAAAAAAGCAAATGATGAAAGCCAACACCTTTCTGAGATCACTGTCTATTTCTAGAGGAGAGCATCAATTTTAACCTCTAGGGTTCAGGCATTTGTTTACAACCCATAGTGTAGATTATCACAAGTATGTGCCTAGGACATAATATAAAGACTTTAAGTATTGTTCAAAGATAGTGTTTTTTAAAGCCAAGTTGTATTTGTTAATGACTGAATTGTCCACATCAATTACAAAGTTTTCAGAAAACATGCTTTCTATATGATACAACTCTATATAATTGCTTTCTAGACATTTTGTAAGCACTATTAAGCACAGGAAGGCAGTTAGTCCTACTTTGGTAATCAGACATTGATATCTTACAGTCTGTGAGTTTATACTTTGTGACAGAGCTACGCAAGTACTTGGTACTTTACAGTACCAAACACATTTTCACAACTATTTCTTAGTAGGTGAAGACAAAGTTTTAATATTGTTGTCAACAAAATACAAAGTACTTATGTACTGGAAAGAGAGTACTGTGAACCTGCAATATCAGAGTACTGTGAACCTGAGTTATCATGAATAAGACCACTCACCTCTGGAGAATTTTCATTTGATTCTAGACTGTGCTTTTTCTTTTCAGACATTTCCTGTTCAATGTTAAATTCATCTTCACACATACAAAAGAAAAAAAAGGAAACTGTATACCTTTGTTTTATTAGGCAAACAAAATAGTACAAGCCACAAATTCCACACTGAAAACATTATTTCATTCCTTAGTCCAAAATTCCCTAAAAACACACATTAGAAATCAACACTGTTTGCCTTGTAGCCAATACTGTATCGGTCTGCCAAAATGCTTCCCTAACACCAGATGAGTTAGGCAGGTCTTCTATTTTAAGGCAAAAACAAAATCTCACAATTGTGACATACTATAAAATGGTACGACAAATATGAGCCCCTATTCCATTTTCTCACATGTTCCATGAAACAGGAAGCTGAGGATACAAGCACATAGCAGAACAGATTCAGACTTGTCAACTTGTTCACATGAGAAACAAAACTATTAATAGGTTAAACTAACATCAGGGAAGAGTCTCACACTGTTCCCAAAAAGACAGACTGAAGTAACATCAAAGCAGATATTAATAACGTGGACATGCCATCTTTCGTTATTTATTTTAGTGCAATGAGGTCAATTACAACAGTGCAACATGCACTCTTTTCTGGTTGGTTTCTCTACAGAAACAAACAAAACTGATTTGATGGGTATGTCATGGATTTTTACATAGGACATCTCTTGTTTGTGGTCACAGTTAGGAGATGTTCTTATCATATACTGCTGATTGTGCTATTTTCCCCTCCTACCTGTTTATTTCCCATTAGCTTTCCTACCCAAGGTACATACTGAAGCAATAATGGAGCGAATGGGTGGTAACACAGCAGGAACGTCAAAACTTTTCTCACCATTAAAGAAACTAAGATTAATGCATTATTTGATAGCAGTAACAGAGCAGAAATCAACTAGAGAACACATGCAAGTATATTTGCTGGGATCAAGTTCCCAATTTCTCTCAAAATGCATTCAAATGAAATGAGCATTCAGTATGGGTTAGAAAATCTGCCATAATGGGCACTTCAATTACCTTTTTCTTCCACAGTACTTCTAGGAGGTGTTTGTGTTACATCAATTTCTTTGGACGCTTCAGTGGCATCACCTGAAATAACTTCCTACATTATTTTGAAACAAGAGAGAAAAGATGTCTTACCACACATTGAAGATCATTGCCACTTACACTAAAAAACCACCCCACCCCAATACATAAGTAGTTATTTTACTCATCAAGATTTTGTACTCTTAAAAACTCTGATGCTGAGAAGCTTAATCGCAAATCAGTTTGTGAGACAGTCCCAAATATACTGCATGTACTCCTAAAAAGAACAGCTATTTTGTCCTAATTCCTGTTTTGTTTGATCTAGCAGGAATCAGTACAAAGTCAAAACTCAAAGTGCAATACCCGCTTGAAGATCTCAGATCAGTATGTCCATGTAGATGCTGAACTGACAAGAGATCCAACAATGCTCAGTGAGATCCCAAGCTCCTAACTATTGTTCAACTCAGTCCTCTCAGTCTTCCATACCTCAAAGAGATTCAACACAGAGCCGTACTTTTTTTTTTTAATATTGTCTCTCTCACTGAAAAGTATAATTCTCTAGTCAGTTCTTTTGTATTCAAGACAATGCAAAAGTAGCTTATTTACGGAAACATCTCCCAAAATAAACTGCTGAAGAAATAATGAGTTAGATTTTCATCTTATTTACAATTGCAGAACATAAAAAAGTTCTTGAAAATACCTTGACGTTATCAGGTTTCATTCTGGAACACTGATTTTGTTCATCATCTTGTAGAACATCCCGAGAAATCAGCTGGTCACCTGCAAAACCAAGTGACAACTGAATTGTTAAACACATGCCTTCTGCATTTGTCGTATTCTCATGCCACTTTTATATCAGCTCACTGTTACTGAGATTCAAAAGTCCGAAAAGCAGCATCTTACAGATGAACAGATAGTTATTCTAACCCCTCTTTGAAAAGGGAAGACAACACAATAACAAAAGAGAATTACATGTTTCTTGTATGTTATAGGCGTGGTTTGTTTTGTTTGTTTTTAAAGATAAGCTCAAAATTGAAATTTGGCAAGACCTATCAAGAAATAGAACATCAACCTTAACTTCAACTCACCCAGGGACAGGGAAAGCAGTTAATGATATGTGGGACACTAATGAATACATGACTTCTAATTACTCACTTCATCAAATCAAAATTCTTAGAAGAAGAATAAAAGCTGTTAAAAAAATATGCTATTGTGGGAGTTCAGCACTCCGCACAAGTGTTGGTTCTTATCTTCACCTCTGGGAAGTTTTACCTCGAGTCCAAATAGATGAGAGACACCTGCAGATGCTGTTTCAAGATGTTTATTTCTTCTTCTCTCTAACTTGTTCTGAGCTCCAGCTGCAGGTCTGATGCCAGCCGAAACCAAGCGGGAACTGACCAGTCTTGGGCCGTCCCTGTCCTTTTTGTACCCTTTCCAAGATCCAACCATTCTTCACAATGTATTTATTATTTACTCTTTTATACCAATTAATTTGCACCTATTCTAGACACGTAATTTCTACCTCTTTTTCATTCTACCAATCATCTTATGCCACAACTACTAGAGAACATGGAGGGGAAGGAGAAGAAGAAGAAGAACAGGGCAACGCCCAAAATCCTCCATCTTAAACCCTTCGTCCTCATATTAAAAATCCAGCTTCCTTATCTTTTATTTTAAAATGATAAAATTAGCAACTATTTTAAAGACTAAACAAAAATGTTTCTTCACTTATGATTGAAAAAACTACTATAATGCTCTTCTGTGCAGTAATTAAATTTGTTATAATATTTTTATCAAATATATTAACTGTAATATTAGAAGTTGTTGTGGGACTATAAATTGCTTTGGAGTTTGGAACTTCCCATATTCCATTCTTTTGTCAAAAATACCATTTTATGGCCTACCCACAGTAGAACTTGGTTTTTCCATAGAAAACCTTTGCACAGATTTGTGTACTTCTGTATCACTTACATTTCTCTTTATCCATTGTTTCTGAAGATTTACATTGTATTCCTCTAGATCTATGTTCTTCAGTTATCTGGGTAGCCAAGTTTTCCACCTACACACAAAACACAAGGAAAGAAAACTTCTTTTTTTCCATGAAGTTTATAAACACAGAAGGGAGAAACTTTTCCCTACTTGCTACTTTCAAGTACAACATACATTAAAATGGAAAGCAGCAGTTTACAAAAGGAATTTCTTCCTAAAACTCAAGTAACATTACTACTACAGAACAGCATTACCAAAGAACTTCTAACTTGCAGTATTTTCAGAATTTCTGACTGATATTTTTACTGAAAAAAGTCTCAGAATTAAGCACCTTACTATGTGTTTTAAAAGTAGTTCATCACAGTAAATCACACAAAATATTTCCGGATTTAAAGGACATTCTCCTACAGGCAGGAACAATAGAAGTATCTCATTAGCATCAGAAATGTGGCCAACTAGCACTTCAATATAGTAATAAATAAATTTACTACCCAAGTTTAAGCAACCACAAACACAATTTCAGCTTGCTACCTGTATTAAATGTCTTGTTTCTGCTCCATAAGATACATTTTACATTTGCAAGTTTCCCAGTTATCCCTCTTATAAGTTCTTCTGAAAGACAGCAGACAGCATTAAAATAGGTTTCTAAATGTGATCAAAACCTCCAAGAATAATCCCTATTTTTTTCCCTCTACTCTCATGAAGATCAATCAAGCTTCTCTTTTCTGCCAGTTAACAGTCTTGAAATAGTCATAGACTATGGAACAACAATACAAGATTTACTGGCAGATTTGAAAATAATTAGACATCGACCTACACAGCTGCAGAATCTCAATATACATAGGCTCTGCATATACAAAAATAATATTTTCCTTTAGAGAATATTTAATGTAAATAGAAGTAAATTCAAATATGAGAAAAGCAGCACAGATTTAGAGAATGAATTCAAAAACCAAGAACTTACATGAGAAGTTTCTCTTTCTAAAGGAATATTCCTCTGCAGCGTATCTATTAAAAATAATTACAACACCATCAGAAGAGCTAAACAAGAGCAAAGTATCACACTATCCTCTACTTCACCTCCCTGAAAGGATTCCAGAGAACCTGAAACTATGTAAAACTTACTTTCAATGTTGGAAGTAAGAGACATCCAATCCTGTCTTTAACAATATACCCACAAAACAAAACAAGAATATGAATTTCTGAGCCTAGGATAACTGACAATCACTTTATGGTTGAAATACAGGCAATGAAGGAGCTGTTATCTTTGAAATTTATGGTGACTTTGACATTTCAAATATAGTTCTACCATTTGAATCAGAATTTCATCCATCACAATCTTAGACACTGGATCATGGGACGAAGTAAAATGCGATTAAGCTATGCTGTAACATTATGCTTCCAGAGAACTAAAGTTTGCATAATTGTACTAGTGAGATCTGTAGCTGATGGACAATTTCCTTACATGCATTCTATCAGCTACACTCTACTATACTCTAACTCTGAAGAAGTAGAGCCTCAGCCTTCCATATCACAAACACAGGGAAAATAATTATGAGAGTTGATGAGTGGTCTGGAGTTTTGAAAGAATTCCTTAACTTCCAGTACATAAAGAGAATTATAAAGAAGCTGCTCTATCAAATGTTCTTAAAATCTGATTCATAAAAGCACTGAATATCTTAATTAAAAAAAGCTGCTAAAACATTCCAAGCAACTTTCCCTTCAGCTACAATAAGAACACAAACCTAAAATCCAATAAACTTACTCTTTTTTACATAGAGTTTTATGTATTTTATAGCTCATTTCTTAAATCTAAATGTTTTAGCAACAATTCTTCCACAGCTATACTGCTGAGTTGCACATCTCTCAATTTTTAAAGCAGTGTCAAATGAAGAGCTAGTTCCTACCCACTCAAACAGCAATGATTTGTTTACATTCCAAAGAATCTTGGACTACTAAACTACTGTGTCTGCTGTTCATACTCATGACAGGACACACATTTGTCTTTTAAACAACTTCCTTTTACGTATGTTGAGCTGTATGTATATATGCATGAATATATACATATAAGAGAGATTACTGTGGAGAAGAGAAAAACCTCTCTACCAAGACCTACAAAGCATTAGTCTTCAGTATGTGTCATATCCAACATGATTTACACAACAAATGGATTTTTGTTAAACATTTTACAAGAAACAAGATTATCTCAGCTAGTTCAATCTGCACATTTTACATTTTAAGTACTGTCTGTCTGGGTGACTGAGTGATGGGAAGTGGCAGAGTTTTAAGGCATTTCAAAGAAACCTCACAGTACAGAAAAACCTGTTTGAATTTTAGATCTGCTGTCCTGAAGTCTACATTCTTCTAACCAATTCTCAGGGTTTACATTTGCTTTCTTGCGAGCAGAGCATGCCTCTTACCACTCAGCTGAACATATACCACCTTATAACCAGGAATATGAATCTGACCTACTATGAGAGTAAAAAAAGAATTCTAAAGTTTTATTACAATGCTCATATCTCACCTTACTGCTATTTTTGTTTTTCATTTGGTAAATTATTATTTTGGTATGTCTATTTGATATGTCTAAAAACTTAGAAGTGAACTTAACAGTGTGTCCTTTCATTGCATGAAGGCTTTCAGCTGCAACTTTCTATAAGAGGAAATGCATCTTTAACCTCCCTGGGCAATATAAGCAGCACTAACGCTAGTACCTCTTGGGATTCATTTTAGTTCTGCTTGTTATTCCAACAACTGAGGATTAGCTCTCATCTGGTAGTGTTGCAAACATCTTTGTAATGCATCTGGAGCACAGAATACATCCCATTTGATGGGCACAAAGCAGGCATTTGTTTCTGCTTTAACAGGAAAGCCAAACAATTGCAACACATAATTTGGTTTTGGAAAGAATGGATTCTTTTTTAGTTTTAGTCCCACTAAAGATTAGTTTAAGCACATGGAAAAGGAGCACAGATCCAAGTTGACTAATCGAGGTTTCTAACTAGATGATTACCTACTTATAAGTGCTCTTCAAATTTGAGTGGACGGCCACAAATATTTTAATCTTTTGGAAAGCAAGAAGAAAAAAACCCAGAAATTTTCTGTAAAGTCTCTGTGATTTGTCATACAGTACTTACTATTTTCATATCCTCACAAGGCCTGTCACAACACCCTAAAACCAGGATGTTCTAAATCTATAAGAAAGAAAGCCATTCCTTGGGGAAGTTTCTGTATCTTTCCTGGACAAATGTTTTTCTGTATTTATTGATTTTAAATAGAATATTAGCAGTCTGCTTTTCTAAAAATCCTAAATGATAAAATCCTTTCCTACTTTCAGCATATCATGTTGGAACAAAATTCTGACCCTCCTTTCCCACAAATGAAATTCAAGGTCCCCCTGAACTACTAGAAACATTTCAAGATTTCTGAAGGCTTTCTTCAATTCCTTTATATGCCATATAGAACAAATCTGCAACCCTCCCATCATAAGCAATAGTCCCTTAAGCATGAAAGTAATTTGCTATCAGAATAAAAATCACCTTTTTGCAATTCTTTAGTTTGAAGATCCATATATCCCTCTTCACTTCTTGCACTTTCAGGCTGTTCTGACTAAATACAAAATCAAAAGAAACAAATATTGCAGATATTCAGAACAAGTATGTCTCACTCTGCTCCTTCGTGTCATGATGAACATCGTTTTATCATGAACTACAGAAGTCTTCAAAAGCCTTCTTATTAAGATATCAGCACATATATTAAAAAGGAACAGTCAGAGCTAAGTTCAACTGTTCTAAGTACAGTACTTAGATTTGACCTTAGACTTAACATTAGCACCAGAGATTAGCTTAAAAAAGCAGATTTCAGGAATTCAAGGTGCAACGCCTACTATGAGTTCCAAATACAAGCTAGAGTCTAGAAATGTTCACCTATACAGGAAAAAAAGGATCTGCAATATATAATGAAGTACAATGACCTGCCTTCAACTTGTGCTTTGGGTAGATTTTTCAGGTTTGCTTGTTTTTTTTTTTTTAAAAAAAAAAGAAGCTGCAGATCAGCTTGAAGTTACTACTACATAAATAATGCTACATGGAACTAAGTGTACTTAAGTCTGATCTGAACACTGTAAACTCAGCTACAGTTCTGTATTATGGCTGTACTGACTCTAGAACCACGTTATGCTGGTAAACAGTACAACTGTTTGCAGGTGGAATTCAACTCTTAACAATAAATCCCACCAGACTGAAGCTGACTTAAACTTTCCTCAAGTCCACTGTTTCATAGATGCTTGGGAGTCTCTGAACCATGTTATCCCTCAAAAACTTATTCTCAGAGTTTGGCAAAATATGTGGATGCACTCCTGCATCTCAGTAAAGCATTAACCCATGTGGGATTCCTCCTACTATGGATCACAGCCCAGACACACAGACAGACTCAGCTTTGGTCTTACAGAAGCTATAGGTGACCATGAGCCCAAACACCCTGCATTATATCCAGGGTGCCTCACTGTTCTGTGACAGCAGATAATGGGGCTGTAGTTATCAGAACAGAACAGCAGCAAGTGCTGCTCAAACACATCATGGATCTGCAAGTCTGAAGACTGGCCAGGAAGCGACGCAATGCAATAACAGCAGTGTAGGTTCGTTCACTGCTTCAAAGAACTAAACCAACATATGCCAGCTCTAAGAGCTGGGGTGTGGATGGCTATTTTACAAGCACTATCACAAGCAACATGCATACAGTATGACCAATTTTAAAAAAAACCAAACTTGGATGTCATGGTCATAGAAGAAGTATGGCTGAAGGAGGGAATTATTCCTAACACAGAATAACATGGACAGCCCAAAATTTAAATACCAGCTGCTTAGAAAACTCCAGCTGAATAATCTGAAAAATGACTCTTTCAAAGTTCTCCAGTTTAAATGCCATTTTTGCTGCACAAAAATCAAAAGGTACACTAAGAAACCCTAGCAAGATGTACGAATAAGCAAGAAACAGTGCAGTAAAATTTTCAAAATAACATAAATACCTTGCCAGTTTTCAAGGTACTTTCTAGTTCTTCTGCCAACTTTGGTAAGGCTGCATTATTGCCTAATGAAATACAAATACGTTAAAATTATCAGATTACATTATGCATTTATCTCATGCTATAGCAAAATGCTATTTCTCAGTACTACCTCATGAACACAGCACATGAATCTAAACCCTTCCTGTGGGCAACAGAAACAATAGCCAGTCTGTTTACAGCTCAATAAAACCCCAACTTGGCATCTGCAGGAACACAAGTACTTCTATGTTTTTCTTAAATACAAAAGGCTTGGAAAATGAGGAGTATCAGGATTTACCACAGCTTATTATGAATTCTGACTTCAGCTTTTTTTTTCTTGCTTGCTTATGAATTCTAACTTTGGCTTTTTCTTCTTGCTTTTCCTTCAAAAAGAAACCATCAACAGATTTTTTTAGACCATTTGGACCATTTCCAAACAGCAAACTACCTCTGTATTAATGAATGCAGAACTATGAGTTAAAACTGAGGATATATTTTGCTTTAAGTGACAATTGGGTCTTAATCTGCCAGCTCTAGAACCATAATCACTGAAAATGTCCAATTTCTACAGAGACTGAAAACTCAGTAGCTCCTGTTAGCATAATTATGGTTTCAGAAAATCTTAAAACCCCTTCCCATTTCATTCCCCAGGGGAACAACTGTATGCTTACAGCATCTTAAAAAAAGGCCATGGCAACAGCATTGTCACATGACTTCTACAGCATTTTCGGAAACCTATTTCAGAAACCTGTTTAGACAGCTTTGCCTAAACAAAAAGAAATAGTTATAACATGATAATTCACCAGTGATGCATGTGAAGTGATTAGATTATGGTTGCAGTTCACAGAAAAAGTACCATTACCACCGGTACTTACAAAAGCTACATCAATGGACAACAAGGATAGAAGCAGGCATCGAGATAGGAATATTTTACTGTGCAGCATTTTACATTTTCATGGCTCATGTTTGTCTCTTGTATAAACACCAAACAACATTTTTCAAGTTTACTAGATCAGAATCTTTCCTAGACAAATTCCTAAAATCCCAGAATCTGCAGAGACAGCTTTCTCAACCCAAATATCAAAAGAACTAGAGAATTAAGCCATTCTTTGAGAAACTGGACCTAAACCCACATTGTAAAATGTTTTTTAAATAATAGCAAAGACAGACATGAGAAGGAAAAGATTTAAAAAATAGTACTTGATTAGCATCATTCCACTTCCTGAGGTATAAACAGATTTTTCTACAGTTTAATTTCTCCAAAATTTATAATGAAGTCATAATCTTGACTTCATTATAGCATCTACAGAATTAATTAATTTTCAAAAAAATTGGTGCTTCAGCTACTAAGGAGGGTCAAAGAGGTGCAAGGTCAAAACCAGTAGGATGTTCATTACACCGTATTTTAGGAACCAGCAACCATGCAAGTTCATTTCAAATGTTAGCTTAGAAGAATGGATCTAGATATAGAGTATGATATACTTAATGCCATGTACTATCATTTTCTATTTAAAATAGACACCTACTGCTCACTTAAAATACTTATTTAGGATGACTGTCTGATTCCTTTGTAACACAAAGCAGAACCATTTCAAGTGTATTCACAGGACAAAGTGTAAGACAGTGAATCTGAACATGACCACTAAATAATCATCCAGAGAAAACCTGCAGTTATGATTAAGGATGGCCACTCTTAACCTTCAAAATTACTGTAAAGTTACCTTTCTAAAATGATGAACATACATAAAAATGAAGTGCATCCTCTTTCCTAAAAAACTCTTTTGAATTTCATAACATGTTAAAAACGAAACCTATGTGTAGCTCCATGACAATTACCCCTTGCAAATAATTTTATTTATTAGCTCACAACTTTAAGTCAATGTAGTTTAGTAATTTTTTGCACTCTAATATTTGTTTTCCAGCACAACTCAGGTAATTGCGCACAGTTGGTCCTATTTGCGCAAAATCACATGCTTATTTGTCACCAATTCTTAAATGTATTAATAGGCATTTTGCAACTAACAAAGAAGTGAGGTATGTTTGAACAGTACAAGTTATTTCTAACTACAATAATGGTAAAATGCATCTATTTATGACAATTTATAAACTGACAAATTAAAAAAAAAAAGAAATCCTCACCTGAATTAAAGGTTGCATTACTTTTCTGAAAAGTAACTTCAATGCCAGTATCATCTGTTTTGACCAAACTGGTTTTGTCATCACTGTCATATAGCTCTTCTACATGCAATAAAGGGAGGTCCCTTTTTTTCCCTAATTCTGCTTCTATTGTTACTTCACCATGGTTGGTGTTTACAGTCACTTCATTTGCAGAAACTAAGGAAAGAGCCTGTGTCTTAGGCACGGGAGTCCTTATTTCAGAAAAGTCACTTTCTAAAAGTATGTTTGAGTTTAATTTACAGTTTACATTCTTTACAGCTTCACTCTCTATCACTACTTCTGAAATTGTACAAGAGAGTTCCGATGTAACATCCTCATGCAAAACATCTTCAGCTTGCTCATTGTCCTCACCTGCCTCTGCGGAAGGACTCTCAGCAGTCTCTGTACTAATCTCCACGCAGAGGGCTTCATCTACGCTCATGAGGTTCACTGCATTTTCATCTGTTTCTGTGATTTCACCATCTACTGTGGCCTGAGATGCTGCTGATTCTGTCCTCAACCCACTCTCATGTGTCTCGTTCTCTCTCCCAATAACAAGCAAAGAATTCTCACTTTTTTCTGGGCCTGTAGTTGATAGAATGCATTTAATCTGGTTAGCAGTATTGAAAATTTCTTCACTTTTGTCTTTTACTTCTGTACTCTCAGCAGCAAGCTGACTTTCTTCTATGACTGTAAAGGTGAAGAGACTATCACATTCTTCCATCGTGCTCAGAGTGATCACTGGCCCGTCCTCCTTATTTCCTATATTTGAAGCAGTGTGCTGATCTTCACTGTCAGTTGCAACTCTTAGCACAGGAGCTCCACATTCTCCCACAAAAATCACAGAACCTTTGCTTTTCCCATCTGCATTGAAAGCAGCTAGTCCAAATTGTTCATCTACAGTTGCAGTGGTCTCCACAACTTTACATTCCTCTGATGCATTTGGAGAGAGAATGGCATCTTCATCTCCTGCTACAAGGAGCTGACTTTCAGCTTGTGGTGCTGCACTGATCAGGACTATCTCACATTCTTCTGTCACGCTTGTAGTGATCATAGCAGCTTCGTATCTTCCTTCTGTTTCTGAAGCATTGAGTTTGTTTTCATCTTGCATAGCTACACTAGACATAGGAGCTTCAAAACATTCTGCTGTACTTGTAGAGATCATTAATGTTTCATTTTTTGACGCCGTGTCTGAGGTATGCTGAATCGCCTCTTCTGTGACTTCACCTGACATAAGGATTACTTGTTCTTCCACAACACTGGTGGAAATCATAGCACACTCATCTTTTTCTTCCTTACCACCAGCAGTTGGGTGACTCCCATCATCACCGCCTCCTGTACTGGATTCACTAGGCATGGGAACCTCATATACTTCCATATCTACAGAAACCATAGCATTCTCATTTATTTCTTCTGTTTTCACAGACGGGAGCTGACCATGATATTCAATAGCTGCACTTGACATAGGAGCCTCAAATTCCTCCACAATACTGGTGGAAATCATAGCGCACTCATCTTTCTGCTGCTTACTGCTAAAAGTATTCACACACTCTTTAAACTCTGTAGCTGTGCTGGGCATAGGCACTGTGTCTTCAGTGTCTATTAAGATCATAGAGCTTTCCCCACTTTCATTTACTCTTGCAACAGCAAGTGGACCTTCTTCAGCATCCATGGCTGAATGTAAGGGAGCATCTTCCACTGTGCTGGTAGAGATGACATCACTTTTTACTTTCACTTCTCTGTCAGGAGTACGAGAAGTCTCATCTTCCTTTGGAACTGCACTACTTATAGAGGCATCAAGTTCTCTGCTGTCAAAGGAAGTCAAGGCATTCTCATGTTTGTCCTCAGCACCAAACTGAGTCTTATCTTGCACTGCCATAGCACTAGTCATGGGACCCTCACACTCCTCAGCATCTGAGGGAAGCAAGGTACCTTCATGCTTTCCTGTCTGTGCAGCTAAGGCACCCTCATCTGCAGCACTTGCACTGGTTACGCTGCTTTCAACAATGCCTTTATAATTTTTGCAGTCTGTGCCACAATTAGCTTCTTTCTCTACACTTGTCATGCTGTCAACAGTAAGCTTATTTATATCTGTGCCAGCCACTCCTGACTCAGCTTCCATTTGTTCAGCAACTATGCAGATAATGGAACTTTCACCTTCTTCTGCACCTATACAAATTAGTGCATTTTCACTCTCCATTCCTGTACAAGTAGAAGCATGCTCATTTTCTTCATTTCCTCTTCCTGTACTGGTCACAATGTCCTCACCTTCTTCATCCTCTTCTTTTGAGCCTGTACTAGTCACAAAACCTTCATCATCACACAGACCTACGCTGACTGTAGTGATACTGGCTTCTTCCTTTGCCCTTGTACTGTCCATTAGACTTTCACATTTTTCAGCTTCTAAACAAACTACAAATCCCTCATTGCTGTCTTCTAGCCCTGTGCAGACTGCTGAAATTTCAGCATCATCTTCTGGGGTTATGCCTGTGCTGGTCACTGTGCTTTCACCATTTACAGTATCCTCAGATTTGTCACCACTAGTTCCAGCCGTGGCACTGTTGTTTGTGACCACTGCAATGCATTCACCAGTTACAGTGTTTTCTCCTTGGCTATCTGTACCACTCACAGAGCAGATGAGGAAGTTATGACCTCTTTCTTCTGCACCTGTGCAAGTCACAGTACCTTCGTGTTCTTTTACTTGGCCAGCTATCACACTGCCCCTAAATTCACCTGAATTATCACCACTGGTGGACCCTTCACCTGTTTCTGTCCCTGCACTAGTTACAGCTCCATCGCTCTCCATTTCACCTAAGCAGGACACAGAACTTTCAAATTTGCCTGTATCTACACAAGTCGAGGTATTTCGCTTTTCTTCAGAGCCTGCACTAGTCACAGCGTCATCTTTTTCTTCTGTCCCAGCACTATTCACACTGTCTTCAATTTCTACTCCGCTTGGGTTCACAGAATCCTTATTGCCTTCTTCTGCATCAACCATGGTACAGTCACCATTTTCTTCTCCTTCTGTACTTGTTAGGAAACTTTCACTTTCTGCTAATCCTTCAGTGACAACATTGCCACCACCTTCTTCAGCTGCTGCAACAGTACAGTCACCAATATCGGCTCCTGTGACAAAACTGCAACCCTCACTACTTTTTACCCATATGCCTGTTGTGAAACCTTCATCAGCTTCTATGCTTGTGCAGATTACTGTCACCTCACTTTCTTCTTCTGGGCAAGTGGTTGTAGCATCACTGTCTTTTTCAGAATGTGATGTACCCTCAGCTCTTTCTCCTCCTGTACTAGTTGCCATTGCAGTGCTCTCAGTGATCTTTTCTGTGCTAGTTCCTATAACAGTGGCCAGAGTTTTTTGTAGGCTGTTGTACAACGAATTAGGTTTACTACTTCCTGCACTGCTACCTACAGCATTACTTTCATTTTTGTCTTCCATGCCAACCACAATAGTCCCTTGTTGCCCACTGGCTGTAACAGAGCCTTTGAAACTTTCCTCAGGAGCTCCTTCAGGCACTAAAATAGAGGAAGACTGGATCATATAATCAGTGTCATGCACCCTGGTTTTTTCCACACTATCCATTGTGCTTCTTTCTCCCTTTGTGGAAGGATATGAATTCAAGCACTCTCTTTCTTTTCTTCTTAGGCTAAGTTCTTTTGCTGTTACATCTCCACAATCTTCAGTTATGTCAGACATCAAGTTTTCCTCTTTTCTTTTTAACTCCCTATTTTGAGAGCTTTCAGACTTTGCTGCTTCATTGTAATCTCGGCTACATAACCCAGCTGTACCATCTTCCACTGCCTGTTCACCAGGCTGGGACACTTCATCATCTTTTTCTATATTGTTTGCTATGACAGTGGTGTCACCATCATCTTTCATGACAGAACTTGGCCCTGCACTATCTTGCTCCATGTATACAACCTGTGCTGTATCATTCTTCAAAAGAAAAGCATCTTCCAATAAGGAAGTCCCATCTGAATTATGGCATTCTTTAGACATACTACCTAAAGAATCTGTAAAATCCAAGATATCTGTATCCATGGACTTTGCATCAGCAGCATCTTCTTTTGAAGAATTAATTGCTAAAGGAACATCATCTGAATTAGAATTTATCACAGTTTTTAAATTCTTTGGTCTTCTGCTATCTTTTGAAGCCTGATCCTTACTGGACACATTCTTTAAGGTTCTACCACTTGCTTCATGCACAATGATCATTTTAGAAGCCCCTTGTTTACTGGGTCCTTGAGCCATGGAAGCTTTTTTGGACAGAGTGTCTAAGGCACCAACTTGTTTATTAGAAGTATCTTCTTGTTCAGGGGTTTTTTCAGCTGCAGGCAGAAACTGTGATTCACAGGCTTCAGGATCTACCAAGCTGTGTTTTAACTCCTTATTTGAAATAGAACGAGATACTTTTTGTTTTACTGCACACTTGGCATCCGTGGCTTGGAGAGAGTTTTGAATATTTTTTCCTTCAATGTTAGATGTTTCCTGTGCTTTTGTTTTCCTCAAATTAAGTTCCATCAGCTCTTCCTCATGACCAGAATGCAAGTCATCATTATTCATAGCTGCCTTTTGAGGGGCTGGAGCCTGGCTGCTTTCAGTTGTGCTAGCTGATTGCTTTTCCTCCTTAAGTAAATCTTGGTTTGATATACTGCCTTTTCTATTTTCAGAGGATACCTTCTTGCTTTGTTTTTTATCCACTGCCACTGTGACATTCGATAATCTTTCATGTCCACTATCCATTTCTTTAGTATCTTTATCTTCCAATTTGATGCTCTCTTCCCTCTTCTTTACTTCCTTGTTGCTGTGCTTTACATTTCTGCTTTTATGACCTTCAGCAGAGAACCTTCTTTCCAGTTTGGAATTACTTAAATCTTTATCACCTCTGTACTTCTCTTTTACAGACCCTTTTTCTCCAGAATGTAACTTAACTCTGTGACTAGAGTCTTTTTGTGATCCCTGAGCTGACTGTGGGCCACATGCAAGCTCCAACTCGGCACCACTCTCCTCCAAACCTTTATCTTCATTCCTGGATTTGTGTTGTTTATCTGAATCATTGTCTTCCAGGCTCTTATCTTTGTCTAGTTTCTGTCCAGTGTCTTGTTTTGTTAATTCCTGTATTTCTGTTTCAGATGCTTTGAACTGTTTATTATGACTCTTTGACTTGGACTTTAACAAAATCTTGTCCTCTGCAAGGCTCTTAGATCTTCGTCTATCTTTATGAACACCATCTTCATGTTTTACATTACTATCAGAGTTAGTTGATTCTATTTCATGTTTATCTTCTGAGTAACTTTCACTCCTTCTGTGTGATGCTGAACCAGGTTGCTTTGAGGCACTTAGGGAATCCTTTTGTGGCTTAGAATCACTCAAGGACCTTTTGGGCTTGCATTCTGCTCTTGATTTGTCTATTGAGAGATGTCTATCTTTTTTGTTTTCTTTCCTCAGCAATTCTTCAGCTTTTAAGGTTGAGTCAGAAGGGTTTTTTCCATCTTTTCCTGTTACTGATACTTTCCGTTCACTTCGGTGTTTACTTTTTCTTTCACACTTGTCATCTGAGGAAACCTTTATTTGTTGATTATGTTTCTGGCCACCATCCTCTCCTTTCAAACTTCTCTCAAATGAATGAAGTTCAACATCTTCACCTGACTTGTGAATACCATCTCCTTTATATTTGTGCTTTAAAGAAAGTTTATCTTCTAAAGCAGTTCTTTCCTTTTCATTTTTATCTCTGTAAGACTTGGCTTCTTTTCTGGCAGAATTTCTCATATGTTGAATTTCTGTGTCAGTATCTTTTTTGGGGTGTTTTTCATTCTTAAATATGGATTTCTGCTTCTGTGGTTCTTCAGCATTGACTTCTGCTTTATCCAGTTGTTTCTTCGGATCCCTTGTTTCACTGTCCTGCTGAGCTCCTTCAGCCTGAAGAGAAGTGGAGGTTCTTCTTTTATGTTCTTTTTCTGCTTTAGAATCACTTTTGCTTTCCTCAGTTGAATGCCCCCATTCTGAAAGTCTTCTAAGTTGTTTAGAGATTTCATTTTTCCCATGATTGTGCTTCAATTCTTTGGAAGAATTTTTTTCACAAGTCTACAAAAGAGATTTTTTTATATATATAAGTACATATTACACAGTACCTTCACTCACGTGACTGAATAGAACTGGCAAGCACAAACTCTTGAGAAAAAACAATACACTAGGGAACACACTTAACATTGTAATAAAAATTAACCTAAAATATAGTTAGTCAGAAAACAAAAATTGCCATTTTCATTTAAATTATCTACTATTGTGGAAAAATCCAAAGCAAAAGAAGTTATCCTTAAGCAGCCTGTCTGAACTGTATTATCTTTTCTTCATAAGGTAATTTTTCTAAAATGACTTAAACTGATTTTTGAATAGACAATCACAATTTCAAGCATTCCAGAAGTTCCTTTAAATAGCCATTATACTGTCTGGTAAAACAAAACTGTAACTAAAAATCCAAAACGAAATACCAACCAAAACCTAAAAAAGATAAATCTAGACTTCTACTTGAACTTCTACTCCCACCTTTTTTAATTCAAACAATGCTATTAATAAAATTCTCACCATGAAAATTTTCTTTCCTTTTGTGTTTGGAGCACAGTAAGTTTTCCTTCAACTTTCCAGTGAGAAGTTTAAATAGATCAAGCTCAAGTCTTTGCATATAAAAGACACTGCTCCTTATTAAAACCCAGCATGCTTCACAAATTACGGCGCAAACTGCATCTCAGAATCTACTACAACATGCATCAGCACTGAATACACAGACCATATTTCAGTGACTATTGGAATTCAGAAAACATTACTATAGTGATGTCAGATCACTAATACAGCTGAAGGAACAGACAGAGAAAAACTTATCAGTGAGAACAAACACAATTATATGCAGTTTGGTGCAGACATATGAAAGAGTACTATTAGAATTAAAAGGAAGATTGTAAGGTTTATATTTAAGAGACACCTACCTCATTCGTCTTTTGCATTTCTTTAGAATCTTCTTCAGATGGCTCATTTTTCTTTCTGCAGCTATCTTCAGCATGCCTGAAATAGGTATTTGGACAATTTAATAAAGAACAATCGGTACCAGCCTAACATTACTTTTCAAAGCTGAGCACAAGAGAGAAATGCCCACTAAAAATACAGAAATAGAACATGATCACCAAACTTCTAACCAATTTGCCCAGGCTTTTTCTGCTTGTAAAATTATCTATATCAGCTTCAAAAATACCCTGAATACCAGTGCTTTAAAGCAGTATTAGTATGACATTAGTACTGCTGTGGTCCCTGTAAAATGGGTAAGAGGTCTCCTTGCCCCGTATTTACCTGTATGTAGACAGTTACGTACACAGGTACGTATCTACATAAAACATCAATCTAAAGATGAAGCCAACTTGACTTGCCTATTAGATGCACAAACATGTAAAACGCCCCCATTCTCATGCCTTTATTACCATTCTGTAAAAAGCCACATAAATACTGCTACTGCAGTCTGAGCTGCAACGTATTTAAGCAGCTATAATTCTTCTGCCTGAATTTCATGCTTATTAGTAACAAAATTATGCAAATATTTTTTTGAGAAAGCTGTTAAAATGGATAAGACTAAGCAAAAAGTTGAAAAGAACCTTTCCAATCAGCAAAAATGAAAAGTCAAAACCTTAACTCCTTTTGACCAAATACATAAGTACCTTGAATCTCTTTTTCTTTTTCTGCTGAGGGCCACTTTTTTTTCCAAAAATTTCTGTTCTTTAAGTACATCCTTAATGCTGGTACCAGTAGTTTTTGATTCTACACTTTTTGATGAAGGTTCTTCTAAGTGCAAGCCACTTTTTCCTAAAAGAATACCCAAATGGTGAAGTACATCACTATATTAGTGTTTCAGCTACAAACATGACAGAAAGCAGTACAGAGAGTACTAAGGTGTAGCAGAGAATAGCAGTTATATAGGTATTAATCGAGCTTAAGCAGTGTAATGGATATATGAAAAAGTGAAGAAGAAATTCTGTATTAATATTCTGCATTAAAATTTCTTCTGCTACATCACTGTTGGGATATTGGGTTATTAAGGGAAGGACATGACTACTGACACATATGACCGTTATACAAAGCTGAATGTTTTATTCTGTGGAGAATAAGCGAGAGCAGGGTGGTGTGGGCTACTCACAGTTTTTCTTCTCATACCTTTAGCATTCTGATTTCCAGTTTTTAGGGATTTTGTCTTTTCTGCAGCCTTCTGTTTACGTTTTTCTTCAAGTCTCTCTCTGTTAATTCGTCTTCTAAGGAGTCTCTCTTCTTTTTCTTTGGCCTAGAGATACAAAACCAAGGAGAACAATTTATCATTAGGTCAAAGAACATTCTTTGACTACAAATATAAGTCTAAACCCCACAGAAAACAAAACACTGTACCTTAAGACAAACAAAAACATAAACATGCCCTAGAAATCATATAAAAGTTAATGGAACACTCTAATATTTTTGTGAAGTGAAATTAGCTGAGTTCCAGAATTTCATCGCTGCTCAACACTGCAGAGTGAAGCTATGAGACCTTCTCAAAGAATGTATGTTTTATATGTATATACAACATATACACAACATATTTTATACACATATATTATCTGTGTAACTATAAATATATGTACCTGGCCAAAGGAGAAAATCTAAAACAACTGCTGCTCCCTCTTCTCTGTGCTGGCTCTTCTGCCACAGAACAGAGTGCACGTGCTTAAATCTCTATTTCCATTCTCAGTGGCTGCGGACTTGGTACAAACTATGGATTTCATGGTCAGCAAGGACTATATTTGTAAAGAGCTGGTGTAATGAAGGAGCCTGCAGTACTCAACAGAAGCCTGATCTACTAAAAACCCCACTGAGGGCAGGCTGCAGGTACATATGGGCTACTTTTTTATCCAAATTTTATTTTGGGGGGGAGAGGAAAGAAATAGAACACTCTGTCATTGCTTTCACTGCCAGAAGCCTTCACACTATAATCAGCAGAGCAGAGTGCTGTGCTGGAGAGCAGATTGTGCCATACTGATGGAAACCTGAAGGGCAGCTGTAATACAAGAGGAAAAAAACCCCTGAAGGGAGAAGAAACAGAATACTCCCCCCTTGCAGAAACCACCACCAAACCAGACACGGAATTTCTTCTCTAAAGAGTTTGAGGGCCAGAATGTGAGCAGTAGCAAACCCCACACTTACAATGGACTGACGGCGCTGTTCTACAGTTCGTTCATCATCGGAATCACTGAAGTATTTGGAATACAGGAAAGGCTTGCGAACATAAGCATGGCGAACAGGCTTGGCTTTCCCATCACTCAGCTCGTTAGCATGGGGCTTCGTCTTACTTTGACTGTTTTTCTCCTCTTCATCTGAAGAAAGGTTAGCGAGTACAGAGATACATTGATAAATTAGGGCAGTGCTTCCAACACAACTTTTGAGGAGGCAAAGCTACTCAAAATACATTAACAATTATTTACTCTAAAACCATGAACAGTTAAAAAAACTAAATCCTTTTAGCATCCAAATATCACTAGATAATGAAAAAATCAAAGGTATATTCGTCTGTTTGTGTACATCATTCAGTCAAAAAATTGCATGACACAAACCTGGTAATAAACCAGGACACAACAACTGGGTTTACCCTCTCGCCTGTACTCCCACTGCTCCTTTACATATAGTATTTAGTAGCTAGCTATGCATGACAAGTCAATACACTTTCTGCTATGTATTAAATTATAATTCTCCCCACACCAAAAATATCAGTACAGTATTTGAGTACATAAAAACTAGTTGGCCTACTGAAATACATACATGAAACACACTGCTGGTTACACACGTGTAAGTATTAATCACGTAAAAATAAATAAATCTATTTCAGTTTAATCAGGATTACCAGAAATAGTGCAATAGTGTACTAATTATTTGTATTTCTGAAACATACTTAAAGTTTGCTTTCATTTCACAAATATTTAGTCATAACTGAATGCAATCTGTCAAGTTTCAAAGTAAGACCAAAGTCAGAGAACAAGTAATTCAGTGCTTGTAAATTATATTTTGAGAGCAAAAAAGGTAACCTGTGTGCATACTAGAGAGAACTCATTCAGGTACTACGGCATTCTGCATTATAAAGTGGAAAGTTTTATTAACTCCAGAAATCAGAGTCTGAAGTCTGTACTAGACAGGAAGAACACAAAAAGGCAACGCATTCAGTGAAATGACCTGGTGTTTCTGAACTTTTAAAGCTAGATCCGTTCCTGTTCTCTCTACTGTGACCAACTTTTTGAATCCTAAAGCTCTAAACCCAACCTGATCTACAAAGTCAGCTACAACCACTGCCTTGGGGTCACAAAGCACTCCAGTGTTCAGTCCAAGTTCATGGCAGAATGGAGGGGAAGAAACCCCACAGAACAGTGACATTCACTATTAAATGCTTTTTTCATCTATGTAAGACTGTTCCATAAAAAAGATTTAAAATGTTTAGAACATACCAAACGAAATTATATGAATAAAAATATTCAAAAAGTAAATTCACTACCCATCTTTTCCAACTGCACAAATACTATCCAGTTCACATTCAAGTTCTCTCTTATAGGTAAGTACAATATCGCAAACTCTCAAATTTACGATATGGTACACTCAACAAAAGTATTACATACTCCTTATTGCTAGTTAACAACGTAATTATTTTACCACCTGATGTGATCTCCCCCTCTTCAGTACTGTCAGAAATTACAGGCTCCTCTTCGCTCTCCTCTTCAAAGGAAGAAAGGTCACTGGTATGGACAGAGCTGACCGTGATGTCACTGAGTACATCCATATCTGAATCTATTAATGTATTTTCTTGCAAAGGAAAAAGTAAAAACAAAGAGCTGTAAGGCAGCACACTTAGTCTGTGAAACTTTTCTTACCAAAACATCAATTTTATCACTGAGAACAAAACTATGCTAAGAAATAATAAAACAAAATTATAACACCTTAATGAAATAACCAGGCTAACCCTGGTTTACTCTGAGGTAGAACTATAAACTTTAAATGAGGACTGAAATAGTTGCGAGAACTTGCCAGATTGAGATGACCACACACCTGAAGAATCAAAGGTCATCCAATTCCTAATTCAGGTACCTCAGTTAAGAGAGATGGACTAAGTTCAATTGTCACCAACAGACAAGTTCACCACAACTAGCAGAAAACTTACATTCCAAACATACTGATTCCAAATATTCTGATTCAACTCCTGAATAAACTTAAAAACCTTATTCCTTATCCATATTTTGAGGAAGAGCATTGCCCACACCATACCTTCTTTAGTGCTTTCAGCTGTTTTATGTTTATTGCTATTTTTTTCTGGAACTAACTGTTTCACTGGTTCCGACTCTTTTGTTTGCTTTTCTTCTTTTGACTTTGTAGTATCATCACCTTTTTTTGAATGATCAGACTTCTTGTCAAGCTTTTCCTTCTTTTCTTTTCTTCTTTCACTTTTTTCACTGCTGTCTGGTTTCTTGTCAGATTTATCCAGTAATTTACTCTTTATGTCTTCACTTTCCTGTTGAATATCTTTACTTGTAAAAGTCAAAATATTAGTATCCTTTGCTGAATTTTTTATTTCTTCACTTTGGCAGGGAAGCTCATTTAAATCTTCACACTTTGCAAGTGTTTCAGCCCCTTCTCCAGAAAGGTCACAAGTTGCTTTCTCTCTGTCTGACAAGTCCTCCGCATTTCTCTCTTTATCAGTGCTACCATCCACACTCTGCTGAGATGAGAGTTTTTTTGCAACTTTGTCATTGTTCTTAGAATTTGAGGTCTCTGTTGAAGCCCTGGCAGCACTTGCTTCTTGGTTAAGAGAAGTTATTGTTTCCAAAATGGACATTGCATCACTAGCTACATTAGCACTTGGAGCTATAGCAGAGACACCTTGAATAGTGAAAAAGAACAGAATTTTACTTCACCCTAGTTTCCATAATTCTGTTCAGAGAGAATGTTAAACAAGTGAAAAGAAACAGAATAAGCACTCTCTATAAAATATGTATAATTAACTAAAATATTTGACTAACTTTGCCTTGAAAGATTTTGGTTAGAAAAAACAACCAAACAAAAAACTTCAAGAAGTTGCATTCCAGCAGCAAACACCATATGATTACTAGAGATTAATTTTGCTCTGTGACACACCACTGCTCCTGAGGTCTGCTAAAGAAAGTGGGAATTGTCAACGGGAAGGACATTCTGATCACAACCCTTGTTCAACTTTACCAACATCCTAAGTAGGATGACGACTGGATAAAATATATACACATATAATATTNAACTCACACCTCTAGTATCTCCATAAATGTAATGAAAAATCGATTCAGCATATTGACTATATAACAACAGGACTATCAGAACTACCTCATCACTTTTCTATCGTCTTAGAACCAGCTCTGAAGATGGATGACTAAGAGTTAACTGGACTAGCACTAAGAGCTGCAGCTGGCTTGGTACCCCCTTTTAAAGGAAGTAGGCCTCACAGGAAAAAGGCTGGGATTTAAGTAAAGGTTACAAACAGACGGATGGCTGTGGAGTCTCTTAGAACAGGAAAGAATAGACAATTACCTGCAGGAGTTATTAGAAGTTCATACAGGTAATATTAAGACTTTAGCAATCCAAATTTTACAGCATACAGCAACTGCACAGGTAACTGTCTCTTAAGTAATTTTTTCCCTGTCTACCAATGGACAAAAAAGTTGCATCATTCTTCTCTTACAGCTATGTCTTATCTGTCCCTATAATACCGAAACCAGGTTTTCTCTGCACAGTAAACTGATCCCTCATAATCTCAAGCAGAAGTAACAGTATGACATAGCCATAAGAGGGTGACACCTCTCTTGCTTTCTACATTTATACATCGAGTAAGAGACAAATGCTACGGCACACTGCCTGGAGCTCAGCCTGCTAATACTGATACTAACAATGTTATGGTGGTAGCAAACCTAGGCAATGATTCTGCTCTCTCATACCCCATTTTTTGTTAATAGACTGCTCAGAGAAATGGTAGAATACCTTGTACTGTAACAGAAGCATCTGCTTTCTCCTCACTTGGAGATGTACTGGGGCCTGCCTCCTCTTTGTGATTCAATGTGGCTAAAAATTCATGGACAGCTTTTTCCACCTGAGGTCTGAATGTGTGGTTGATCTTTGGGTCCACAACCTGAGAAATAATTCTGTCAATTCCTGATTCCAACATTCCAGACCTGGAACAAAGTTACATAAATTAGTATGAAAAACTAGTTTTCAAGAATGTATTAATGAAATGTGATCAATTACATGTGACGTAAAAACTCATGAGAACCTCCAATGAAGCACCAATGTTTTCTGAGCATCCCTACAGCTATGTATTTAGCCTGTGCTTTACCCATAAGAAAAAATGTGCTAGAGAAACAATACAATCCAAGCACACAGAATTAACACAATAAGCAGCCTGTTGTTACATCATTACAGGTTACACATACAAGTGTTATCTAACTACAAAAACCGTTTTTGTGGAAAAAATTTAGAAGAAACCCTATAGTATCAATTCCCACAGCATAAGAGAGATGAATCATAGGAAGCATGAGGTTTAAATAACTACACTAAACCACTCATCACTACCCTAAGTTACTTTCTGCCCAGTATAAGATGCCAAGTTCTGCAGCATTATAGAACACACTTAATCTTCAGTAAATTAAAATAGAAAAGAAAACCCACAGCTATAAAGCTTATCTGTTTAGACCCTTGTAGTCTTTTGTCGGACATATGCTACTTCTTGTCCTCATTGCTTCTTTAACAAGAAACAACTGCTCCCCTCCCCACAAACCAAACAGTCCTCAGTACAAGTTATCAATGGCACCACCACAGCACAACTGACTAAGTTTGCTCCCAAATCCTTGGTTTGACCCAATTTAATGACCAAACTCATAGTACTTTGAAGAAATTTCCTAATGTTTCTTATGAGCCTAAGAAGAGAGACTGGAGGAACCTTCATGAAATAATGCAGTATCAGGTTAAAGTGTCTGACATAATTGTAACATAAAAGCAATTCTTAAAACCTCTTCTCTGCCCAGCTAGATTTAAATCCACTTTTCTGTTTTGAGATTTTAGCTTTGTACTCTGCAGAGTTTAGTTTGTCAAATACTTCTCCTTAGCTCCAAACACGATAACTGCAATTTTATTAATACCTTCCTTAAAAGAAAAAGTAAGGGTACCCTTTAGCTAGAGGGTTATATCCCAAGTCAAAAACAAGGTTTCCACTCCTGCATAAACTTGCATCAGATCAAAGGACATCTCCAGTCTAATTCTAACTAAAACTGATGGTGAGTTTCCACCTCAAATAATACCACGTTTTAAACACTGAGAGAAAAAAAAAAAAAAAAAAGGAAGTACTTTGAAGAAAGCAGCCCACTTTACACTGACCCAGAGCCTTTGTCACCTCTCAGAGTACACAAGCACGTTCAGAGAAACCCCAGAACTGCCACTTACTTGAGAACCTGCTGTCTAATGTTATTTCTCAACTGGTTCTTGTTGAGGTGAGGACTCCAGGTATGAGTTGCCAAATGATTGGAAACAAAGTTGTCAACGCGCTGTCTCAAATTCTGGTAGGCAGGCTAGAAAGCAACAGCAAAGAGGTTGGACTGGAAGAACTGTCTAAGTGGTCGGTTATCCTCCCGGACCCCACCGGTGCTCTGCAGGCACAACCGCTCCCGCAGCCTTACGGCGACGGCAGCGCGTTAAACGCTGTCCCGCCAGACCCTGCGCGACCCAGGTGCGTGTGACCGTGCGTGCACGGCCGGCGGGCCCTCGCTCCCCGCCGAACACGGGGCTCCGGCTTCGGCCCCGCGGCCGCGAGCGCAGCCGGAGCCCCGCGCGGGCCCAGCGACCGCTCCGCA
>VZRV01001411.1:813471-925176 GCA_013398115.1 Falcunculus frontatus
TCCTTCCTTCCCTCCTTCCTTCCTTCCTTCCTTCCTTCCTTCCTTCCCCCATCTCCTTTTTCTCTCTCTCTGCCCACTCCATATCTTTTTAAACTCAAGTTTAACTGCAGTTAGAATTTGCTTCTCACAATCACATTCTGTTGAGATACTGTTCTGTGTACTTGCGATGCTATTTAAGATGGCTATTTGCACTAGCATATGAGCAAGCTAGGAAAATGCAAAGAGTGTATTAAATGAACAGGGATTTTGGTAATTTAAAAATATTAATTTTATGCATTTCTGGGTCCTTTTGCTCTAGGGCAGACAAAGGAAATTTAAGTTATGGATACCAAAATTATTCCATATATTCATCTAGGCTTATTCTATTCTTCATACCAACTCCCCAAAGACACATTTGTATAAACAGAAGCATGCTAATTAAAATTGTCAGGGAGTCATGATCTGTTTAAAGTCCCAAAGCACAATTTTACTTTTAGCCTTCATATTGTGATTGTGTAAAAGACCAAAGTTTCTCTTTGAGGTTTAAACATAATGAGGTGAAAATTTTTGTTAAGTATTTGCTATTTGGCTGCATGCTGCTCTTATCTCTGCTACCATGCACCTGATTTCCTTTTCTATCTTGCCTTTGTTCGTTTGTAAATCTCCACAGGTCTTTCATGTTTTTTAAAGGACTGCAAAACTCATTAAAACTTTCCAATTGTTTATTTCCTTGTGCTTTCTCATTTAACCCTCTTTTCACAGTTCCTGCAGTTTGACATAAAGTAACAAACTTTAAACAGTTCCGGCATACTACTGTCTATATCAAAAGCATTTGCAGGTCTGTTTATTGCCAATATTTATTTCTTCTGCCTAATGTATAGGGTTAGTTCTGTTGATTTTTTTTCAATCTAGTGTCTTCATTTCCCAAACAAGGACCATATAATTCCATTTCTTCCAGTCCATAACAATGGTCTCCACATTTTTTTCCCAGGATGACAGTTCTCTTATGATTTTTCTCCTTGTGTCTTCTCCAAGATGCTGTGTCAAAGTCTTCCATTGAGGACACCTCTGTAACTCAAGAGCAACATATATTTGAACCTTGTCTTTAGTGAAAGAAGCTCTCCAGAGTTTATACAAAGGGGCACATTCCCTCCAATACCCAGAAAACTTAAATTTGTTGTTGAGGAAAGTGTTCCCACATGCTGTGTAAGAAGAGATAGGCAGTAATCCACTGAGCTCATCCAACCTTCCTCAGCCCCAAATTCACCTTCACAACAAATAGCTCTATTTGTGAGGTGGTGTGTGACTTACACATTTTGGCAAGAGTCTGAAGGGGGCAGAATTCTTGGGCCCTCATCAACAACACATATAATAGCCAATTTGGGATTTGTGTGCCACTTGCTGCAAAATGGCAACTCTGAGACAAACATCAACAGCTTCTTTAGTGGGTGATAAGTCTGTTGGCTAGGAGGGAGGGCGGGAGGAAGCAAGAGAGTAGTTGAGTGAATGGCCAATATGTACCTGTACAAAATAAGTAACTTGCTTGAAAGTCGTGAATACAAGTTAGCAGTGAGAGACCAGCAGGTTCAGTATATACACTTGTGCCTGCAGCACAGGAAAGTTCTGTTCACTTTAAGCATTATTGCAGCAGCATTTTTTCACAGTAATACATTATTTTCTGATAATTTGGGAACTCCTGGTTTTCTTTAACATACAGTTGAGCATAGAATAGAATAGAATTAGAATAGAATAGAACAGAATAGAATTAGAATAGAATAGAATAGAATAGAACAGAATAGAATAGAATAGAACAGAATAGACTATCACAGTTGGAAGGGACCAATAAAAAAAACGCTATCCAACTCTCTTAGCAGTTCAGGGTTGAATAAAAGTTTAAGGATGTTGTTTAGGGGACTGTCCAAAGGCCATTTAAACCCTGACAGGCTTCTGGCATTGATCACCACTCTTGGAAGCCTGTTCCAGTGTTTGGCCACCCTCTTGGTAAAGAAATGTTTGCTAATGTCCAGTCTGAACCTCCCCTGGCACAACTTTGAGCCATTCCCACATGTCCTGTCACGGGATACCAGGGAGAGGAGATCAGCATCTCTCTCTCCACCTCCCCTCCTTGATGCCTTAGGTTTTAACTTTTATATTTTTCAAATCCTGTACTTCCTAGTATGTAACTCTGAAATTTCATATGGCCTGTTAGCTATTGCTCTCTCATGCTGGTTAGAAATAACAAACCCTCTCTAGGTTTGCACTTCAAGGACACCTTGTTGTCCCAGGCGCCAAAAGATGTAAACTAAAGCCTTTGAGAGGAGGGGCAAGCTTGTGGTAATTACATCATTAACTGACATTATAATTTGGAGAATTAACCCTGATATGCAAATGGACCAAACTTATAAAAGTGTGAAAAACCTGTGACCCGTTGTCCATCTTGGGTGGAGGCTTTTGACTCCCAAGGTGTGCCTTTGAAGGCCCTTCAAATAAAAACCTACTTTTATTCTCTTAATCTTGTCTAGCCTCTGTTTTCAGGCAGCCACTTCAAGGCATCATCCTCAGAAAGCTGTAGAGAGCAATGAGGTCGCCCCTCAGTGTCCTTTTCTCCAACCTAGACAAGCCCAGCGTCCTCAGCCACTCCTCACAGGACATTCCTTGCAGCCCTTTTACCAGTTTTGTTACCCTCCTCTGGATGCATTCAGAGACCCAAACACCCTTCTTGAATTGTGGGTCCCAGCACAGCACGCAGCACTCCAGGTGAGGCCACCCCAGCCCTGAGCACAGCAGGACAGTCCCTGTTCTGACCAGCTGGTTGTGCTGTGTTTGATGCACCCCAGGATGGGGTTTGCCCTTGGGGCTGCCAGGGCCACTGCTGGCCCTTAATGAGCTGCTGTTGGCCAGCACCCCCAGACCCTTCCTGCAGGGCTGCTCTCCAGCTGCTCCTGAGCTGTGGGAGAAAGGGAGGGACTCCTTAGGACAGTTGGGAGTTCAGCATAGTTCCTACAATGTGGTTTAATGCAGAGATTGGGTGCTGATGACATGGTACTAGTCCACAGAAGGTCTTTTGGGGCCATTCAAAAGTAATCTCTCTCCAGACGTGCTCTAACTTTCTTTGTGTGGTTTGACTGTGTTCTTGGAGCCAGGCAGACTTCTATGGCCCAGCTCCAATGTCCAGTGGCCTCTTGCAATTGCCCCCAAGCACATCAGGTTGCGTTTTCAGGCTGGAAAAATGTGACATTTTGCTTTCAATTCAACCCTGAATGAAAAAATCCAAAATCAGGGGAAAAAAAAAAAAGGAAAATAAAAAAGAAAAGCGAGTACCAAAATTTATATTTTAGGTTTTATATTTTTTACATGTTTCTAATAGTGTGTACAATGCATGCCTTGTTGGAATAGACTGTTGTGTTTCAGAAAGAAAGCAAAGCAGGTATTTCCTTGAGTATTTATTCTCTCTTGCCAGTATGGAAAGGAATTAGCAGCATAATATAATGATGCCTGGTCTCCCTGGTAAAGTATGAGGCACTGCTCTGATGTAGTTTTATTTCCTCCAGATTATCCAGCAGTTATTAGCTATGGTATTTAAGAGCTCTGGTTTGAAGCTTGCTTCTGTGATTGAGGCGTTTATAAGGTCCCCATACATAACTTCGACCGAGCCTGGATGGCTCTGCGAGTCCCTGGCGCTGCCCTGGGTTCGGCCAGGAGGTGGCAATCTCTACTTTCTGTCCGAACTTTGGGGAAGTTGTGCCCCCACAGCACCAACTCTGTGTTCTAAGAGCTGCGTCTGCTCTGCGTCGTGTGTTCTGACTGGCAGCGGGGCGAGATCTCATTCCAAATCTCTCTTAACATTTGAACGCTTACTTAGTCATCAAAGTATTTCTAAAAGCAGAACTTAGAAAGCCTATTGCTTTATAAGTCATAGTTGTTCCTTTCCCATTCCCAGCTCTCAATTACAGACAGAAACTCCCACAACTCAAAGCTCCACCGTATAAATCGAGTTGTGTGTATCATATCTTTTACTGTGAACCATAGGCATTAATTAATATGCCAGGACTCAGACCTCATAAACTTCATGTTCAAACATCCAGACCTAATGTTACTTATTAATATTTTAAATTAATCTTGTAAACAGGTAATGGGATGAGAAAAAAACCCAGGTATTTTCCATGCCTGTTGTTAAGTGTTTGCCTCACTTATTAGGTCCAAGCAGTCTAATGTCCTTTCCTTGTGGAACAATTGGCCAGTAACTGTACCCAAGGTCAGCAAGTCCTTGAGCTCTCTGCTGTGTAAGTGCAGTGTTGCAAAGCAGCTCTAAGGTTCTTTCATTACTGACATTTTCTCTCCCTGCCCCATTCTGAGACCTCCTTTGCATACCAAAATGTACAGCAGTCATAGTTTCATGCAAAAATGAATGAATACTGATTTTTTTTTTTTGCTTAAGCTTTGTGGGATATTTGAATTTCTCTTTGAAATTGGGAGAGATGTGTATAAGTCTTTTCACAACAGGTATTTTCATCTTAGCCTTTCTGTCTGAGATACACAAGCCAGCTAAAATACCATGATTGCTTGTCTACTGGCAGTGTCAAGAAAAAATAGGTTTTTCGTTGTTTACCTGCCATTTGCTCTGGACTATTAATACCTAGAATTTGCTATTTAAATATAGTCTGTATTCTGGCAGGTTGAGAAAATTTGATGAGGATTATTAGGAAATTAAGTTACAGTTAAGTTAAAAAATTATACTGAGGTCATGCAGTCCACCTGAACAAATGAACCTGCACAGATTTGTTCTGTCTGGTGGTCAAAAGCAGAGTATGAAACATTATTTTTGTTCAGTTAAAGACGTACGGTGAGAGCTTTATGGAGTTTGTAGTTACAGCAGCAGATAAAGAAAAAAGTGCAGGTCATTACATTTTCTAGTGTAACTTCTCAAAGAGAGTTGCTTTTATAAGAACCTCACCTCCTTTGTCTATGACCTGTCTCAGTGCTCCACTGAAACTTGGGTATATCTCTGTGCTGCTTGTGACGATGACCGAGCATCTGCTGGCAGCCTGAGAAGCGCTGCTGGCTTTCGCCACAGGCAGGCAGCTGGAGGTTTCATGCAGGAGCAGGGTCACCCACGTTTAGAGAGAATGAAGAGCATCCTGTTAGCCCTTCGCAGCCTGCAAATGCACCGGGTATTGTGTTGTCCTTGAGTTCCCATAGCTGTGCTGGGAGCTGCCTTGCAATATCTGTATTGTTCCTTAGGTAGTTGTTTCAGGTGCTTGGATGCCATGGTGACGACTCCTGTCAAGACAGATAGTAGGAAGGGTTGCTGATTGAAACCAGTGGGATATTCAGCCCTGGCATAACTGCTCTTTTGAGACAGGACTCGAACAAGAGATGTTTTAAATACACATTTTGGCTGGAGAGGTTCTACAGTCTCTGTCCTCAGAGGTTTTCAAGGCTCAAGTACCTAAATCCCTCGGCAACCTGGTCTGATCTCACAGCTGACCCAGCTTTGATAAGGAGGTTGGCCTGGAGCCTACTAGAGGTCCCTTCTGGCCTGAGTTGTTGTGGTCATGCACATAGACCTCTGCAATGCCTCAAGCCTTGGACCTGGCCAAGCCTTGCTGTGCCTCTACGAGTCCTGGCCCTAAGATGTCTGCAAGTGCTAGTCATTTCCAAGTTGTGCTTCAGACAACACTTAACCTTCAGTCATTTTGTGAGATGTTATCCTATATTACTGTTGGGAAAACCATGAAATAGGTGACCCTGGCTGAAGGCCCAGGGAGGCCTCCATGAGGGCTGAAATCGGGATTTGGTAATGCAGCTGTAGAATGAGCCATTTTTCCACTCCAAATTCCTTTCTTGTTTTGTACTAGGCTGAAATCTGGACATTTCAAAGAAAAGATAAAGAAATTTTTTTTTTTTTTTAAATCAGATCCGAGAATAACCAATAACTGGGGGGTGCACTGACAGAACGTATATGAGACAAGGTTACCATCTCTGGGCCAATGAGACATACCATGGAATTTTTGACCTTTAGATATTCTAGGTTTGCCTAGTCTTTTTCTAGTGGTTACCAGAAGCTTTTACAGCTTTTACAGACTTACTTGTCTTTCTTCCTCCTCCCCCCTTAAAAAAAAAATCTGTCTATCTATCTATCTATCTATCTATCTATCTATCTATCTGATCCTATTACATTTTTCCCTGGTTGCTAATCTGGCTTTTTATCAGAACATACTTTTTGTTCAACTCCATAACCTCCTCTAGCTGGGAAACACCAGCTCTGAATCGTGAGCTGAAAGCATTAGACAATGTAGTCTCTTTTGCAAATGACATTGTTTGAACTGAGAGGCTGATGCACGTGGAAATCACAGTTCACTTGAACTAGGAGCTCTGGTTATCAGTGAATAAAATCCAGACTCCACGGAGTCTAGCAGAATTTGCATTCAGTTGAATTAAGAATCCTTAAAGTCAAGTCTTGTTCTATTTGTAGTTGCTTATAGATATTTAATGCTGTAATCATTTCCTCTGAGAGTAAAAAGACAAAACATCCCTCTTCTTATTGGAGCAATTTGCCTGTAATACAAAGCAGAACTACCCCAAAACAACTGCCCTTGACTTCTACTTTTTTTTTTTTCTTAATTTTGTATTTTCCTTTCAAATGTCATCCTTGGTACAAGAAATTTTCTTCAAAAAATAAATAAAATAATAATAATAGTAATAATAATAGTCATCATCATCATGTTCAGGCACAAATTCTGTCTGAGCAGTAGATCAGACTCAAAATCTAAGTCACAGCAGTGTGTCCCTTTTGAGTCAATGTCAGGCTCCACAGAGATGTTTCAGAGTGTTGTGAGCTCCAACTAAATGTGCAGTAAATGGCCACAGGTTTTTCTCTGGTATTGGGATGTAAGAAAGACAAGTGAGGTGTAATAAAAGAGGCTCACAAAGAATGGATTGTGCTGGGCTTCTCTCATGTCACCCTGAGATAATAGGAAACTTTTGGTATGGTCTTGAAGTGAAAGCTGCTGGAGTAGAGGCTACCTGAAGGAACTGGAAGGCAGAGACCATGGCAACAGTCAGTGCTGGAGAAAGTACCAGAGAGATCAAATCAAATATTGTTCATGGGGCCATTCCTATTTCTTCCCTTCATTAATACTTTCTTTGGAGCATGGGGAACCATGGTGGTTGGCTGGAGTTGGGCAACACTGTTCATACAGGAAAAGGCTGGGATACAGGATGGAAATGAGGACTGGAGTAAAGGAGATGAAATTCATTAGTTCAAAATGAAATATTATTCAATTCTACTGTACCTGAAGTAGTTAACATGAGGAAATGCTTGAGGGAGAGAAAGATCTAGGCATACTACCTGAATAGATCATTAATCCAGTTTTCTAATATGATTATTCTGTAAAAGACCCACATGTTGTGTATTAAAAGAGGTGCTTCCTCTTTTAAGGAAGACAGGGAATCCTCCAGAAGAATTAAATCCTGGAAAAGAATATGATTGTTCTGTATTGCTACATGGTCATAATAGTTCTGTGACTGGTTCAAAACACTGCTGTAGTTTCTCTTTAGAAGTAATGCTATTGAGAACTCAAGCCCCACCTTTTTGCAAAAAGCTTAATGGAACCAGTTGCTTTTGAAGAGGAGACAGATTTGCTCCGTGACTTACTAACTATTCTTTTTTTAGAGCATATTCAGGAAACTTTGCAAGATGAGCCTTGTAGAATTTCATGAAAATTTCTGTCCCACCGGAGAAGAGCAGCTTGGCTAAGCATGAGGTTCATTAACTTTTGGGTGACCTTTTCACAGTAGATACATGGCAGTTGCAGAAGTAGGTAATGAAATGCTGATAATTTTGCAGAAAACATTCCATAAATGTGGCTAGAGGCAGCAATATGAAATCTGAAGAAATAGGTTTCCTGCTTCTAACTTGGAGTTAAAAACGAAGCTGAATTCAAAGACAAATCAAATTGTTCAAGATTATTAATATGATTTAAAGACAACCAGTGTTGTTGGAGGTTTTGTTTTGCTCTTAGCATGGAGACATGGTATTTTCATTAAATGGATGAATAATAAACGGATTAACCTGTCAGGGAGGAAAATGGCATACTATGCTTAAATTCTGCAGCTATTTTGGGGAAGTTGACAAATGTGTGAGTGGAGATTAGGCTGTTTTTCTATTAACACTTTCTTTTCCCTCCAGATAGTGCCTGTAACTGCAAGTAGAAAAGACAAGGCAGGTGCCTGCAGAAGGGTAGGGTAACTGTGGATGTATATATATATATATATTTTTTTTTTCTTTTAGTGGGGGCCCAGCAGTGTAAATAGGAGGTTGCATATCGAGTGACCAGGGATTCCATGACCACAGGAACAGAGCATTCTGTGCTATGGCACATCTGATTATGTCCTCCTTGGAAAAAGGTGCCCGAGTTTCATCTTTTAGTAGGGCCTACCAGTTATACGTGTCTACCAGTGCACCCAAAGGATTAGTTTTGTCAAAAAATTAAAAATCCGAAGGAATGTCTCATAATTTGTGTGATCAGAAAATGAGCACAAATGAACCAGAAATCGTTAAAATACACCAAATCTGATGTAAAGTGTGTTTTAAAAATGCAACTATTTTTAACTAGAAGGGTTATTACAAGTTGAAGAAGTGAGACCTACAGCCCATTTTTTGTTTGTGGTGGGACTGGGAAAGTGATGAGAAATTCCAGTCTGACTCATGAACATTTTTGTATACAGCTTCTCAGGAACTCAAGCAAAGAAAAACATTTGTCATCTTCTGGTCCTGTACCAAGAAGTTTTGAAGAGCTATACTCCATCAGTGAAATTCCATTAAAGGCATCATAAGTACATGTGAAAACTTTGTGTGTTTCAGGTTTTAGAGTTCAGAGGCCTGCTCTAAAATTTGGTGAAGAGATACACAGCTCCTTGGGGAATGGATCTTTCTCTCTAAATTCCACAGAATTATCATAATGAAAGCTTAGTATTTCCACTGCTGTAAAATGAAATACCTACAGCCTGATTATAATCAAATTACTATAATCAAAGTATTGGTATTTCTGCTTTTTAAAGTTAGTCTTAAATATGTAGCTGTTATCTCAATTCTAAAATATAGACAACAATCAGAGGTGGGACTGAGCCCACCCTGACCTCTGAAGAGAATTGAGTTGAAGCTCTGTGGATCAGCCTCCTCAGCAGATGTTTTCAAGCATGAAAACAATGCTTTTAAGATGGGAAGGAAAGGAAAGGGGATTATGGAAATCCCAGTGAGCTATCCTAGCTTTCACATTAGTTATTTTCTTTACTTTTCTAGAGTGTTTCTGTGGAGAAAATGGCTAAGAAGCATTGCAGCTGTCATCTTTTGTGACCAGAGCATTATCCATACCTTGAGTTAATTTAAGAATGAGTTATATTGTGATAATTGGCTTTTTATAACATTTTATCTGACTTGATCTTCTCCTAGGAACAGTTTGGGTTGAATTGGTTGCAAAGAGTTAGTAGCCTTACAGGGGGAGTTTGAAGCTTCCACTATCTCCTTCACAAGCATTTTTCTTGTTAGATTGAAGACTCTTAAATTTTATAACCTCCTAATTCAGAGTTCTAAACTGCTATCTCAGAATATTGAAAACAAACTGAACTACATCCAGTGTCTGTGTAAATGTGCTCAGCCACAGCTTAGGTTACTTGAATTTTCTTTGTGAAGTAGAGCAAGGGCAGGTCTATATAGATGAGTTCAATAAACCTGAACCTCTCTGCCCTCACAGGTGGGCCATATGGCAATGTTAATAGTTTGGCCATTGGTTGCAGTGCTTTAAGCTTTGTCAGTATGCTTTGAAGATCAGAGATAGTTCGTGTTCACACAATTCAAAGTTTTGTGAGTGAATTTTGGGGACCAGAAGGCAAACATGGGCCAAGCATTTACTTTGGGCTGTGTTTGTACTGTGTGTAAAACCTCAGTTTGGGCTCTGGACGTTGGTCTAGCACCAGTATTGAAGCACTGGTATTACATTCTCAGCTGGGAAGGAACAGGTACCTCTAACACATATGATGCAGATGTAGCTTTTAGTATGGTAGAAACCTAGCTCTGTACTGATTGTTGGTGCATATTTGTAGATCTGAAATTTGTTCTTTGCTTTTTATTTCTTTTTCCTTCTTTACAACAAAAAACTATTATAGCCAAGGAGAATATTTAATGAAACTAAGCTGAATTCTAACTGTACTGAGTTATTTGCCAGATTAGATCTCAGGGCAAGGATATTGTCTTTAGTGCAATGATAGGTAGGTATTTAACTTTTTTAATTGCCTTGATTGTTTTTTAAAATAATTCCTGGTTACTACCAGAATGAAATTCTTTAGGAATACTCATTGTTAAACACCTTCCTTAAAAGTTAGGAAAAAGGTGCACAGGAGATGTTCATATGATGAGTGCTATAAGTGTATTTTATAAATGTTTTGTGGTGACATATCAAATGTCATTTGTGCGTGGTGGCAAATACTTCTTTATTTTTAGGATACGCTTAGAGTTGATCACAGACCCCTTAATGTGCCAGAGCAGGGAAGTGGAATTGAACTGGAAGTATAGATGAGTGAAGAGAGAACAGAAACTCATCTAATTCTGTGATGTCCTAATGGACAGGAGTTGGAGAAGACAGAAGAAAGCAGCAGGCGACTGTAAAAAATACAAATCCTATTTAGGAAAGGATTGTGGAGCTCTGCCATGTGTAAAGGGGTGCACGTGTGTTTTAAAGTATTTGATTTATAGCAAAGAATGGAGGAAATTTTCTCTTTACCATCCATTACTCATTTTAGGAACTGAGAAAATGAAGTTCATTTTCCTTTTGGAAGTTGCTTCTTCACAGCTGAAAATCCACCCTATGGCTCCCTCTTTGTTTCTGTTGCCCTCTGATTCTCGTGCTCCAGATTGCAGCCTAGTTGCCTGGCTGAAACTGGAATTAGTCTTCTAACCACAAATAATGTCAGAGAGAATGAGGTTTCACAGTGTAGTAAACTTACACAGGCAGTGCCAGATGGCTTTTACAGTCCAGTTTGGCCCATGAGCGTTTGCTCGTGTGAGTGCATGTGTGTATTTAAAAAAACAAAAACAAAATCTAGTAGCTGCTGGTAACTGGACCATCTGGTAGCTGTTCCATCCAGTATAATGTAATTTACTTTTTTGCTTTTCAGGCAGGTCTGTTTTTAAATGGCTTATTTTAATCACCAGAAAGCACATATGTGCCAGTCAGTCGTCTAGTAGTTCCCAGCACTCTTCCCTCTATGTAGCCTCCTTCTGTCAGCTGGGGTTTTCCCCAAGATGCCACTCACACTGATATCAACTTTGTCTTTTCCCCTAGGCATCTTCCAGCTTTGCATATGCAGTGCATTTTTTTTTTCCAGCAGAAAGATGTTTCCGTCATTTCCTCTTTGTAAGGAGAAAGTCTGTTCTTCCTAAATACTCGTATCTTGTTCGGTCTCGCCATTGTTCAGTCTTATTCTCTCTTAGGATGAGATCTGATCTCACCTGACCCCAATGAATGCTTAAAAAATGTAAACAATGAAACCCAAGTTTCTTATAGCCTTCCCCCTGTGTAGCTGAACTGGTTACAGAGCTGTGCAAATCCCCAAAGCAGGTGCATGGAAAATCATGCTTAACTGCCTTTATCAGTGGGGAAAAACATTTCAGTAAGCAGATCAGGAGGAAGGCGTAAATGGCCATTGGCTAGATAGCTTGCTCTGGGTCACCCCTGAGGAAGCTGAGCACCTGAGGCTTCAGAAGGTGCTGTTATTTAACTATTTATGCCCTTACTTCATGGATTGAATGGGATCCAGGGTCAGGAGAACAACTGCTAAACTTGGTGTGCTTTCCTATTACTTGAATTATTTTCTCTAGCTTCTTCACGTCGTATGTGCATTTAGTGTCCATGAGGTAGTGTTATTACACACTTCCTTCTGGTGGAAAAAGCTTCCAAAATGGGGATTCTGCTATTAATATTTATGTTAGTTTTCCCCAAATATATATAGAGAAAAGGACTGAAATTAGCTACCTGCTGTATGTGTACAGATGCCTTAGCGCTTTCTCATCTTTTAAAAGCACGACAGATTTCAGATTCTGCTTACCCTTTAAAAAGACCACAGCTGTAGGAAATTTTGTTAATGTGGCACAGGGTAATCTATATTATCTTTTTCTTTTCTGTCTGACTGTAATTTGTATTAGTGAAGTACTGTGGAAGGCTTTTAAACAGGGCTGTACCTTTGGTGCGCTCTCACCCTGCAGCATCCCTGCAGTCTCGGCACTGGGCTGTGTGGTGCAGAGGTTGTAATGCGCAGTGTTGCTCCTAAGATTTAACAACTCTGCATTACGGCTCACCCATAGGCTTGTGTGAATTCTATCTGCCACCCCAGTATATCTTTCTTAAACTAAAAGTGATTTCTAACCGTGAGTGGGGTGGATGGTGAGTTGAAGTAGAAAAACAAGAATATAGAATCCTTCATTTTCAGACAATCTCTGTAGGACAGCATGTAATAATAATCTGAATTTGGTACTCTGCCAATATTTTCTCTGTTGTAATTTATGTAGTTTCATTTTAATATATTAAATTAATTCTTTAGCTTAGTCAAGTGGTGAAACATTTCATTTGTTCACATGAAATGTATTTCATAATATGCATTTTTAATTTGTGCTTCCTCTGAAAAGCTAGCATGACTGTGTATTCTGGCATTGCAAGCAAAAGTAAAATACATGGTTGCAGTTCAATGTTTTATTTTAAACTGTATAATATTATATCCCTTCGTTTGAAGACAAAGTTCATGTTGAATGAATGCATGAATAGATAATTATGACTTGAAAAACATATTCTAAGATAGAGCTGTATGAAGTCAGTGTTATAAAGAGGATTCTCACAAACAATCTTCACTGTCATTAAAGAACCATGGCATTACTATGAAATAGGAATGCTGTGTTTTGTTACTCCTCACAGGATTGTCCAAGACAGTCAGCTGTGATCAAGAAATTGTATTGACGACTTATTTTGTCTATCACATTGTACCACTATTGAGGCTGAAAATTATAGCTGATTGATTTGCAGACAGAATTCATAGATACTTTCATTTATGAAAAATAGTGTATCAGTAACCCCAAGAAAAATATGCATGGACTGGTGCATTTACTGGCGTCCGGAAGAAATCTATGGGCATAGGTCCATTTTTTTGTACAGGTGCGAGCTCTTGTCTAGCAACTGCATAAGTGCCTCCCTTTCATCAGAAGTTCATGCCAGTTTTAGAAGAGAAATCCAGTGGTGTGAGAAGCCACCAGTTTAAAAATGTGCTTCTACTGGTTTTGTGCTATTCATGAGCAAACTACCAATGGTGCATGGCCTTAGTGTATTGTCAATAACTTTTTCAAGACATAAAACCAAATTTTCAACATCCACTTTAACAGGGACAACTGAAAGGGAAAAGGTGAGGTTTTGACTGCCTCTTTTTGAAAAACACGCAGAAAAAGTCCACTCCAGATCTTAAATACATTCTTACATAAACTTATAGCTCTCAAATGAAATAAAAGGTCTTAAAGTAACAATCACATCTATATTTGTACATCAAATACAACTTTTCCAGAACTTGAAGAAGAAAACATTATTTGGCGGATATATCTCTGCTTCCTTGCTGCTGTTTGTTTTATTTGCATACAGGAACCCCAGAATAAAAGAAGCATTGTGTAGCAGGATGTTATCTCTGATAAATATATAGGAAGCATGGAAAAGGTTGGCACTATGACAATTCCAGCACATTGCAGAAAACAACATGAACCCGCACAACATAATATCTTTTCTCTTCCCCAAACCAACCTGCAGAAGTCCAAATAAAATTCAGGGCTTTGGACCTCATGCTTCTGACCTCCGATGGTTGGGGTTCAGTTTACACACAGTTCTAATAAAAGCTTTGTGATAAGGACTATGCTCAAAGTTTCTGTGTCTCCACCAAACAGAACTTCCTACAGATAAAGGTTATGTTGACTGTGTTGGGAATAGAGGTTTCTTGGCAGCCTGAGATTAGACCAAGCACCCACAACAGATGAGGATAATCCCAAGCCTATCTTCCTCCTTAAGTGCAAGTCTTTGTACTTGTCTAAGAGGCATAATTAAATGTAGACATGATGCGTAAACTGAACACATATACGTGTATGTGCGTATGGTATTTCAGGGGATGTGTGACTACTGTCTGTCGTGTCACCCAGGACCTCAGCTAGAGCAGCTGGAACAGTACTGGTGCAGCCCAGCTATAAAGCAAGACTAGAGGGACATAGCAAAGGGCACTGTCAGTAATAAACAGCATAAGAAAAATTGCTAAGGAAGAGAGACTGTAAGGAATTGGCTGTACTTAAAAAAAAAAGAGAATAAGAGAGTAATGCACAGTCTGGGAAAGAATACAGAGCAAGCGAGGCAGAAAACTCTCCTCTGTTCCTCAGTGAGTTGTTCCTTTTCCCACAACAGATCAAATAATCATTTTGAAGAATACTTATTGAGTGTAATAAGGACAGGTCCAACAGAATGCTCAGAAATACCAGTGTGATTGGGGTATGAAAAGAAATAAGTGTGGGCAGGTTAATAAAGACTGAACAGTGTGAGACATCAGTGGTTGTGACACCTGAAACTGCTTCTTTCAGTAATGACACTGAGTAGCTAAATTTTGTTTTATTTTGCATGGTGGAGTGTTGCTGGTGGCAGTATCCCTGCTTTCTCCTGTGTGCATAGCAGATTCCTTCTCTTTCATCTCAGACCTCCTACCACTCAGACACTCTGTGCAGAATCCTGTTTTCCCACTGAGCTCCCATGTTTGCTCCATGTTTACAGACTTGGCTTTCTTCACCACGACCCCACACTCATGCCTCTCTGCTCTTATGTTCCTTCCAGCCTGGCTCCCACTCTGCAATCCCAGTGCTTCTGCTTTCCCTCACCCATGCTCTATGATACCCCTTCGCCCCAATTCCCTCTGTCCCCAAGCTGGGATCTCCTTGCTTTCCCTGAGCCTCCTCCTTGGGGTGTGAACCCCTGCAGATCATGCAGAAACCCAGGGCACTGCTTGTGTCAGCAGATACATGGGAAAAACAATAAAGTGCTGAAGAAGGAGGTAGAAAGTAGCATGTTACCTGCTCCCCAGAGCTGCCCCCATGCAGGCTCTTGGCACACCCACAGGATAGTGGTGATTTTAAATTATTTTGTATTTCCAGGGGAGTTTCCATCATAACACAGATGGCTAACCTGTTGTTAGCCTTTTCATATTCAGATGATAAAAATGCTGGAACAATTTATGACATTTCTATAATGAGGTATCATTCTTTCTCACGTCCTAAGGCAGTTTGGAAGAGGCAGACTATCAGTTATCTTCTGGGAAAATCCTACAGATAGTAGTTCAGGAATTTGTGTAACCATTTTACATAGTCTTCTGAGATTTTTTTTCTTGCTGAATCCCTCCTTGCAGCTTCATGAGGATGGTGCTTTGCCTAGTTTTCTCCTTTCTGTGTTTTTTTTTCATCAACAGAAAGAAATGAAAAAAAAAAAGGCTAGCCCAAAAGAAATGTAAAAGGAATGTTCCCTTTTATCCCTTTGTGTATAAACAATACCACGCTTCAGAAGTGTCTTAGCTTGAATTATGCAAGAAAGAGTTGATCTACTCCAGCAGTCACATCCCTATTTCATCCATTCTGTGGATGGTTAGAACAAGGGGAGCTGAAATCAAGCATTTCTTCCAGTGAATTACGAACAAAGTCGGTTCTGAGCCAGCAAGCTATAAAAATGAGCAAAATGATATAAGAACCTATTAGAGGTAGCAAGAGATAATGATGATAATATCCATAATGTACTGTTTCTGCCACTTCATTCTGCATTAGAGACTATTGTTGAGAATGATCTGCCTCACCAGGTTCCTGTCTGTCCTGCTTCTCACCTGGCTGCAGAGACTTGCCCGGCTCAGAATACTGTTCACTGGCCAGACATGGTAAATCAGAACCACTCCAGTGAACCCACAGCAGCATGTGCTGGAGGTAGGTGGTGCAAAACTATACTTTTTCATATAGCATCTGCCAGACAAAGGTTCGAAGAGATGAACAGATAGCGAGGCCAGTCCCAGCGCTGGCCCGCAGCACTCTTTCCTGGCATCCCCAGGAGACAAAATGTTATCTTAAAGCTGTAATGGCAGCAGATAAACCTATTTTCTTTATTTTCTTAAGCCCTAGAATGAATTGTCATCCTATCTGATTGTTTCACAGTCAGTATTTTCTAAGGGGCTCAGTTCCATAGAGAAGCTGGGCTTCTCTATTTCTCCTGGGCAAGGCTGTGTGTGTATGTGCCATGTAGCATGCACAAAATGATTATTGCTAGTAGGAGAGGTTTTACATCGATGTGTTGAGCACAGTCACACTGTGATCCAGGTATGTGTGCAGAATGTCCAGCAAAGACAGTGGATATAAGCAACAAAGCCAAAATTGTCAAGCTCTCTGTGCAGATGTGCAGACACTGTAGAGTCAATCCATGCAGCAGAAATTTGCTTTTGTCCAGGATTTCCACATAGCTACAACTACCGCTTCTGACTGAATTTGCTAGGCACTTTATCAAAATGATTCTTTTCCTTTCTTTTTTTTTCTTTTTCCCAGGGCTAATGGCAGTTCTATTCCTTAATGGCCAGGCATCTCTGGAGGAGAACATGCAGTCCGAAGGTGTCCACACAGCCCCCACAAGTAATCAAGAAAAGGGCAGAAATAAGGGAGAGAGTCTCCTACTGATGCCCAATTTTTCTTAAAAGGCGAACTTCAGTAGTAACTGAAAAACTCATTCTCTTGACTAACCTGGTATGAAATTCCTACAGGATCTGTTAGGTAAAAGTCTGCTGGGAGAGTGTTTTGGTGACACTGACATGGAGGTTATCTGAGATCAAGAACCCACTGTACCTATGAAATTGGCTGGATTAGAGAGTTCCCCAAATACTTCAGCTCTCTAAGAGGCCACAAAGGTCCTAACTTGTTTTACTAAGATAAATTTGTATCACAGAAGACACTTCCAGGAGAAGTTTTTTTTTTTTTATTTGCTTGCCATAGGCTGTTTTTCAGCCTGTATTTCAGTGTTTGTTGTATGTCAGGCATCCGTTAGTTTAACAACGCAGGTTAGTTAAATACCTGTTTTGCAACAATGTAGCTATTCCAGCGGCATTTTCTTTAGCAAGAATTTCTAAGTGAAAGTAATGCTTTTTCATGGTGCACGTCTTCTCTCTCTACTCCAGGTTACGCAGGTAGCTCCATGCCTAAGCTCAAAAATCCTGCAGAAACTTGAGACTCTAAATCCTGCAGAAACTTGAGACTATTCAAAAGAAACCTGTGACAACCTTGGAATAAGTGCACTTGGTTAATAGCCTAGTCTTCATCTAGTCCACCTATATGCTCAATAAAAATATAATATCCAAAATAACATTCCTTTTGTGCAGATTCCCCAAAGCGTTAGGGTAGCCCAGTGTTGAAGACTTAATTGTGGCAAAGAAAGTGCTGCTAAAGGTATCTCAGCACTGTAATATTAAATGCTGCCATGTTATACCATGGTATGTATTTGAAGGCAGCTTGTACTTACTTCTAGTTCAAGCATAATTTTATATCATTGTTTCTGAAAAGTAACCCCAGTTAAGACCTTATCTTTAGAAGAAAGTAAAACAGAATGGGAAAGAAGCTTCTTTTAATTGCTGACCCAGCCAATTCTAGTTGAAGAAAAAAGAGAAAAGTTTGACCAAATTTGACGAGATTTAAAAAATTTATTTCTTTCATATAAGTGAAATTTCAGTGGGTATTTATTTTAGACACAGTTATTTCAAATCCAGCCCCATAGTTGTACAAAATCTACTGTGATATGTTAAATTAAAGAAAAATGTTAACAGCATTAAAATGTATTTGACATTGGTATCCAGTCAGTCTGAAAGATAGTGAGAGAAAGCATATTCATGTTTCATTCTGGTGTTATTTGTTTCAGAGGGGCCATTAAAAGTATCATTAAGGTATGTATCATTAAATTCTGGATTTATGTCTCCTAATTGTCTGGCTAAAAGGTCCTCACCTAAGCTATGAATACAGGCTGTGTTTGTATTACAGTATGTAGTACTGCAATACACTGCATGTTGCTCATACTCAGATGTCTACTCCAGCTGCAATCCAACTACGTCTGAGGGTAAACCCAGAGTTTTTCCGGTCCCTCTGCATGCTCTGGCTGTTTCTGCAGGAAAACCTCAGCCCGTGTGCAGGGAGAGCCCCAGGATTTCTCTGGGCTGATGACAGAGTGACCTGGACTACAGGACACCATGGATTGCACTGTGCTGCTGAACAGACATATCCCAAATCCCTGAGAGAGACTGCTTGAGACAGTGAACTGTCTGCCCTAAGGTGTGTGTCCCAGAAGCATGGGATAAATTATTCACTGCAAGTGTCTTTCCTTGTGTTAGCAATATCTCCTTGAATAGGTATTTAACTTTCAGGCAGTTGAAATTAGAGAAGGTGAAGCCCACCTTGTCTGACTAACCGTGTTTATTCAGTGGCCCACTGAAAGCGTGAAAGAGACAAGTGTGAAATATGTGACTCTGCTGAGGTTTTATTTTTATTGCCAGTGACTCAGCTCTGGGGCTGGATGGTCCTGCTCTGAGAAATGGGCTGTGTAAGCATCAGGGATTTGAGTGCATTTCTCTTGACAGCCCCTGTGAATGATCCAAAGGGCCTGCTGTCTGCTGTGTTTGGGATACAGATTGCCAGGATGTGTGGCCTTGTGGGGCTGAACCACAGAGACAGACGAGGGACCTTACTGTGCCAGTCCTGCTGGCGTGAGCTCAGTACTGAGCTCTTCATTTCTGAGCATAGCTTTTCACCTAGAAGCAAAATATTGCATGCCCTGGGGACTTTACTATTTGTTTGCAGCTGAAATGCCTCAGGACTAGATAAAAGCTTTGAAAATCTGTATTTTGGATGTGTATAGTTCTCGGGGGCTGAAGGGCCCAGGTGCTTTCTGGGAAGCTCCTGCAAGGGCAGTTATTCTCAGTCTCTTGTGTTTCTTCTCCATCCCTGTGTAGTACCCGGCATTATTATCTTCTCCCATATCAGACCTGTAGAAACTTGTTGGAGTCCTTATAATAACCTCTTTATATCTTTTTGTCACCTGAAAATGAGTACTGACACTGCCTTTCACTGCTTGCAATCTGAAGCAATAAATCAAGTGCACTGTCACACACACAAATCCTCTTGGTTTTGTAACTGTCTGCCTTTTAATTCAGCTCAGACTGGATATTATTTCTGGTTTTAGACCAAGTACAGCAATTAGATGCTTGCCACACTGCTAATAATTTAAGACTTAAAAATATCAGTCACTGTTACTGCAGATAAATATTACCCAGTATGACCGATGCATGAATGACAACCTTTTAGGGTGGAGAGAAGCTACAAGACAGAAAATAGTATGTTTTATCACAGGAGAGGCCAGCTGCTAAAGGATGTGCAGACACACATCAGTGTCTAAGACTACTGTTGGTTACAGAGGATGATCTGATAAAACATGGATATTAAAAATGCCCTCAGTTGCTGTCCTGCTGGGCATTTCAAAAATCTAATCACTGTACTTGTGATGTGTCAGGACTTCTGGTACTCTGTTTCCCTGTACTATTCTGCTAATGCTTGGGAAAGGTGGCAAGATAAAGCCGCGGTGTCTTCAGCTCTTCTGAACCAAATCCTGCAGCAGTGAGAGCCCATGCTGTTTCCCTCAGTGTGGCACGGAGCAGCTGCAGTGTTTCCAACGTGTAATATCCTACGGAAGGGAGGAACAACTGAAGAAGAATGCAGCCTATGCATGTTTTGTTTGTCCAGTTGAATCACAGCCTGGATTTGGCAGTGTATCTGGTAGAGGCTGGGGACTTCTTTCATGCATTCTTTTCTATCAAATATCTGTGGAATAAGATTAATATATTTAGCTGCTCTTCTTTTTTTTTTTTTTTTTTTTTTAAGAAATTAATCCTTTCAACATGATTTCTGGTAGAATCACATTGCCCATGTTTGAAGCGACCTTTTCCTTCGCTTCTTTCTTAATGAAATTACTGCAAATTCATTATTCATAGCATCAAGGCACAGAGATCCAGTTGTAGAAAGTCAGGAGGTTACTTTCTTTGAAAATCTTTTGAAATCCTCAGACTTAGCTTGTATATACCAATATCTCATGATAGTGTCAGCAACTTTGTTCTAGCAGAGTACAGTGTAGGTTAACTTGGGAAGGCTGGGAATCTAACTGTTATGAGTATGTATTTCTGCCTAAGCTGATAACTTTTTCCTCTGCCATGGTTAGTCCTTGATTAAAGTTTCTGGAAGCTGCACAGACTAGATAATCAACAAACATGCAAATCCTTGGCCATAAAAAGTGCTATCTTGCTGAAGTGTACGCAGGTTTTGCAGTGACCCCCTTTTTCTGCTGAACATAATTCTAGAGCTCAGTTACTTTGTATCTGTGAAGAAAGTCCAAATAGTGATTTCAAATGATGAATTATCATAGCATTCATCTAGATATAAATGTATTAATATTCTTTAGGTTTATTAGTATTCTCAGAGAGTAATATTCTTCAGTTTCAAACAAATATATTCAAAGCTGCTTGTTTCCTACAGCACACTGATAAGAAAAGGAAGTATCACCAATTTCAGGATTTAGCTGAGAAGTTTGGTTCTCATGAACAGCCACAGTCTTTACGTGAGGAATAGGCAAGCTTGTCTTTTAATTTGTTTTCATCTCTTAGAAAATATCAGGCATGTGACTAAGACTAGTGTGACATTTTCAGTCTTCTAATAATATAATATATGTCCATGTATGTATGTATGAAGTTTGCATTTTGATGCAAGACTGCAAGAAATTCCTCCAGATTTTTGTCCAGCACTGCAAGAAAACGTGTCTTTATTCACTTTTGCACTTGCAAAGTTAGGACTGTCTCATATATGATTGTTTTTTTTCACTTTCTAAGAAGAAAAAAAGTTAACTTAGATTACCCACAACATGTGTGAGAGACCTAACCCCAAATTAGATGAAGAAGGGGCACCATTGCATGAACAGCCACTTCAGAAGTCCATTACAATGAATTTTCTGTCTAGCAGGCCTGAATGAATTTTGGGGATGTCTGACAGCAAATGAAACCAGTTGATCATTAATTCAGTACCAGCTTGATATTTTTTACTTAGTTCTGTTACACTGGCTGGATGCTGAATGCCCACTAAAACCACTCTGTCACTGCCCTGCTCAAGTGGACAGGTGAGAGAAAACATAGCAAAAGGTTTGGAAGCTGAGATAAGGGCAGGGAGAGATAATTCACTCATTACCATGGCCTCTGGGCTGCAGGGGCACTGCTGCCTCACCATGGGCTGCACCACAGGAATCTCTGCTCCAGCATCTGGAGCACCTCCTGCCCCTCCTGTTGCACTGACCTTGGTGTTTGCAGAGCTGTTCCTCTCACACGTTCTCACTCCTCTCTTCTCTGGCTGCAATTACTTCTGCCCAATAACTTTTTTTTCTTCTTAAAAATGTTGTCCCAGAGGCGCTACCACCATCTTTGATTGGCTTGGCCTTGGCCAGTGGTGGGTCTGTCTTAGAGCCAGCTGGCGTTGGCTCTGTTGGACATGGGAAGAGCTTACAGCAGCTTCACAGAGATTCCCCCCTTTCCATTACCAGAAACTTGCCCCACAAACCCGATGCATGCATAAATATAAGTGAAGGTAACAGGATCTTTGCAATTTGTAACAAAACCACACAATTTATTTTTTATTTGTTGCTTGACATGGTGGGACTATGATAACTGTCACTCTTCTTACTTCTAACATACACAAAACCAGTAATATTATAATACAAAGAGAATTAAAACTGGTTTTGTGTGCCAAAGAAGTGACTGCTCATTTTTAATAAGCCATCTGTTTCATTTAGAAATTGGCTGCTTATAAATTTCCTTTAGTCAGCAAAATATTGGCTTCTTCTAGTAATATTGAGAAAACCCCACAGGATCCATCTAATAAACTGTATTCTCTCTTCACTGTGAAAAAAGAAAAAACCCAAAGATTTTAAAAGAAGTTACAGTGTGAGGCACAATATTTGTGGCCAGATGAAGCCATTGGGAATTGGAGGAAAATGGGTAAGGGAGAAAGGGCAGTACCTGTCCAGCCTCATGGACAAACCTCACCAGCACCATGCTGGTGGGAAGGATGGCTGGGAAAAGGAAAGGAGGAGGGAATCTAACTAGTTACAGTGATGGTCTGTATCTCCCAAGATACTTCGAGGGGAGTTCCAGGGCACCGAGTGCTCACATAATGAGGTTTAAAACAATACAATACTCAGTACTGAAATAGCTGTGAAAGTTTCTTTTTGTCATGCCATTTTGGAGGGCAGGTGAGACACAGCAGAAGATCATATTTCAGTGGTTGACAGACGAGTCTCCATGAGTTTTACTGGACAAAGGATACTGGTGGTGTGTTTGGGAGGCGCCTGGTTCATGAAGTTTGCAGCACAAATAAGAGAGCATGTACAAGAGAGGAATAAGATGTAAAGGGCAGGACCACAAGGGCTGGGAAGCAAAGAGGGGCTGCAAACATGTTCACTTCTTATCAAAGGGAAAGTTGAGAGATGGGCTTGAAGAAAGCGTGCTTAAGGCATTACAAAGACGCCACATGGTTCTTCACCAAGGCTCTTGCTGAGGATTTTCCAGTCTTGATGGGAAAGGCATAAAGAGATGGCTGCAAACTGACTTTAGATAAAATGAATCCTGAAAGAAGATGCAGTTTTTTAGCAGGGAGAGAAGGAATAATCTATCAAGGAATGTGGTAAATTTGGCATCTCTTGATGTGTTTATGGCAAAAGTAAAGTACATCTTTTAGGAGAATATTTAATCAAGCACTCAAAAGAAGTTGTACAACTTGGTTGTGCAATGGGTTTTGCTGTGTGGTTGTGATTATTTTTCCTTGATTTTGGAGCCAATGAATATATGAAGTTCCCCATTTATTTTCTTTCACAGAAGGAGAATAAAAACCCCTGCATTGTCCCAGCATATTCATTGCTACTGCTGTTCTGCATTAAGAAATGCCTATAACAGAATCTCATTATTTAGAGTTTCTGACAATTGCCTGGTCAGACTTTATTCCCTTTCAGTACAGATTTGCCTGAAAATATTTTGTTTGGGACCGGTTGGGGGTGGCAATTATTTTCTCTTGAAAGTTAATATCATTCTTTATGGTTGTTCTGTGCATGCTTTCCACATGCTCAGGGTCTGCCATTTTTGGGACAGAGAGGGTGCCCTAGTGCCTCAAGTCCTGTGCTATGCGTCCCCTCCTGTGAGAGCCCCTGAATGCACCCGAAATGTCACCCTGGTGCTCTGCTCCACCTGTGTTCTCCTACTGTCTGTAGCACAAAGGGTGCTGGTATCTGGTCAGTTCATGCACTGCTCTTGCAGGGTCACAGGGGAGCACTGACCCACAGGGCACGACCACTCAGCCGCTCACTTACTGAGGTACTTGGGGCCAGATGAAGGTACTGGACAAAGCAAAATTAGTGAAGCCCTTCCAGCTTTGTAGTACAGGAAGGCAGATGAAATTATGTTTGTCTGTTCTGGCCACAATGAAGTGAAAAGATATTCATAACATTTTAAAAGGTGTAGTGATGGCATAACAGAATATGTAATTCCACTTCTCCTATAAAACTACCCAAGGTGCAGCAAAACTTATGGAAAGTAGATTAATCTGTAACTTTTATAGGTTTTGGAAGTAATTTCAATAAAATCCTCTTGGTTTCTTTATTTTACTAGGATCTTCCCTAAAGAAATTGGTATTTTATTATGATGTTTATCTTGGACTTTCAAGAATTGCAGTTTTAATGTACCCAATTACTTTTGTTATTAAAAAAGTCAGAAAGAAACCTGATTAACATGTTAGAAATTCTGACTGTACTATCCAAACAATTCCACTTGGTTAGCAGAAAAAATTTGGATCCAAATTTTACTGGCAGCCAGCAGACTTGTAATTGGGTTAAAAATGAGCAGGGAATTAGTTAAAAAAAAAAAAAGAACTAAATTGTTTACTCATGTCTCTGTACATTTTGTGCCATAATATAATCTGATTTGAAGGTTTTTTTCCTTTTTTTTTTTAAAGTAGCTTTGATAAAACTCATATGGTAGGTGACACCCTTGTTCGGCTGTGGGAAAAGTGGGAAATCGAGTTCAAAATTCTCTTACTGCAATACTTTTGGGAAAGCAAGAAGCCAGGCAGTACCAAAAGTAAGATTTTGAATGCTACCCTAATTTAGATGTATGCTGTAACAGATACATTAATTTAAATACTTTCCACAATGCAAGTGATTTCCTTCTTGCATGTGAATCTTAATAAATCATGCCTGCTAATGTAGTCCATTAAATGGGATGCATAATGTGGCCAATTTAATGTTCTCCTAGGAGCTGGGTGGAATTTTGGCCCCATGGAAGTTGGTGGGAGTTGTGCCACTGGCTGCAGAAGGTCCAGCTTTTTCACCGCAGTTTTGAATGTGCGTGACTAGCGTGCCTAATTTTCAACCTTAATGTTTGGTTTTGCACTTACATTGGAAAAGAACATTTTAAATCCTACCAGGAAAGAAGCCAATGCATGTTCTTAAACCTTTGGTATTATTTCCTTTGGAAGAACTAGACAGAAATAATACGTATTTTTTCTTTATCTGATGGCAATATGCTGTACTGAAATGAAAAGCATTTCAGCCTGAATTCAATTTTATGTTTTCATACGTATGTGTTTGTGAGTGTGTGTATCCTACTGACGTTATTTCCTATTGACTTAAGATACAATTAAATATGGGTGACAGGCACGATAGACTTCCTTTGTAAACCTTTCCCATTAGGAATTGAAGGCTGGTAAGAAAATATCTCCCTTCTTCAGTTCCTTTTTGCTATCTGGAAATTCACAGCAGATGGCCCCAGTTCTCTCATTTGCACCATTCTGACTTCACTGATTTAGGTCGTAGTAAATCCTGATTATCCAGCTATGAAAGCGGGATCAGGACCAGCATTTTGGCAACTGGCTCTGACTATAAAAACAAGAACTCAGGACATAGGAGCAATTTGTGGCTCTAATAAAACCTGTGGGATTTTTGCTGTTTACTTCACTGGAATCTGGATGTCACCAAAATGTGGTGTTCTTCTGTAGTTGCCTCTGTTCATGTTCTGGTAATGAGTGATGGATGAAATATCCCAGGGAAACAAAAAAGGAAAAAAAGACATCACTTGCCAGCTATAGAGCAACTTGATGTAATTAGGGTTTGCCACCTTTGCAAAAGTGGGTTTTGTTTGTGTGATTTTTCACTTCTGTGAGGGGGGGAGCAGTGAAATCTATGCCCAACGTACCATAGGCAAAGACCTGATCTGACAAAATAGAACAGCAGATTTAATTTCCATTTTGTGTGAGAGATATTTAGCATCTCTGCTAAGCTGTAATATGGCACTGTGCTGAAATCCATAAATGCATAACTTTCCTAAACTGCAAATTTAGTTATACTGAATTTGCTAGGTTTCCATAAAATTGCTGTAGAAGCTTTGTGGCAACAGAATTCTACATAAATGCAATTTGCAGGTTTGTTACTTTTTCAGCTATATTTTCCATCCTTCTCATCTTTATGTTATGGAGAGATACTGACTTTGTGGAATCACTGCAGAAAGTTATAAATGATGTATGAAATGAGAAATCCCTGCTCAGAGCACAGAACTTAATCTATGCTATTTGCTGTGAAAGTCAGCTCAGCTGCAAGCAGAAAAGCCCACCAAATCCAGAAGCTACAGACTAAGAAAACTAAAGCACACTCTAAGTATTTTTTTTTTTCACTTTGTACCAGGGATAAGCCCGGGCATGGTACTGCAAGCTGTAGAAGGTCATGGGGAGGGCAGACGTTCACAGCTGGGGTGTGCTGAGATGTTCTGCACAGGCTGTGGGTGAAGGAGACCGTCCTTAGCCGAGACAGGAATTTCTGTGCTTGTGTTTCAACGGGAAGAGGGGATACAGGGATAGCTGCAGAAGAGGGAGTGGGCTTAATTCCCCCAACACTGCATGACCACTAATGAAACAATACTATAAAATGCCCCAGGATTTTTCAAGTGGAAGTGTCTTTGTGCATGTAGTGGTTACAGCACTTGTGTGGGATCACTTGTCAGCGTGACGCAGTTTATCTCACCTTGTTGAATGCACAGAATCCACAGCTACTGCTGCCATCCTGCAGGATCCAGCCCACTGGAGAAGTAGGTGCTGCAAGAGCAAAAAGAAATCCTGAAAGGATGCGGAGATTTCCCTCTCCTCACTCTTAGATTTTTTTAGACTCCTGCCTACAATCTGCAATTCTGCACTGGAGTTAGGGAGGCTACTGCTAGTCGATTGTGTCTTCCTGTAAAGAAGGTATTTTTTGCAGTTGTTGTCTAAAACTGTTTTCCATGAAAGTTGCTTTGGCGGAAAGATACATTAGCCCTGCCTATGGATAGGAACAATCAGCCATTTTGTGGTACAAGCAGCTTGCAAATAACTTTAGTGGTTCCAAACATCACTTGCAAACATTTGTAATGGGGAATGCAATACACAGGTAACAGCAAGCCTTGGCTTATCATACTGTTTATTTCCCTTGTTCTCTCTACTCTACCGTGAACTCCTTGTCCATTGTGGATACCTGCTGAGAAGGATGGTGAGGGAAACTTCAGCTTCTGTAATCCCAGAGTCAGACCTGGGCAGGAAGAGAGAGCAGCAGGCCACAGGCTGAAGTGGTCAGATTCTGACCTTGGCTTTGGTAAGAAACTTTTCTGGGAAGCTGTCTCTGCTGATGCCCCCAGTAGCTTACTGCAGGGCCGTCTGTGGCTGCAGACTCCTTCAGTAGCTGCTGTGAATCCCAGAGCAGCCTCGAGTCCTGAAGGATGAAGTGTTTAAATGTGCACAGAGGGTCAACTTGGAAAGACCAGGATTTATTTACAGGACAGTTGGCCTGCAGTCTAGCACACAGAACTACTGCTGATATCCTAGGTAAAATAGATGACTTGGCACTTGGCAAGTGCTACAGATATTGCTAAAGAGGTGTTTCTTGGCTCATCCATCTCTTGCAAGGTGCAGAGGAACAGTGGCAGCTATATAAAGAGTTTGGGGAAAAATAGAGACACATGAGTAATGGAGTAGTAAAACTCAGTTCAGCTCCTTGGCACTTGCAAACTCACAGCCAAGCCCTGTGGCCTTAACTTGGGAAAAAAAAATTATCTGGAGAAATCAAAGGGAGTTTTAACTTTGAATGCCGCTCTACTGCTTGCTTTTTCTAGGGGTAGGTGTTCAGCAGCAAAGTTCCCTTTCTTTGGCTATACAGGCTGTGACTAGGGGCAAGTATCTCCTCTTAGTATCACTAGTGATGCAAAATTAATCAGAACCACAATTCTAACAGCTAGAAAAATCTGCCATGTTATTAGAAACAGCTTCTAAAATGCTGAAGAAAACTATAATCAACTGCTAAAGCACGTCTTGGGGAACTAAAGGGGTTTATAAATTATCATTAGAATAAACTGCTCCCTGCCGTGAGGCACATCTCTTATTATGTCTGCTATGTCCCTTTCGGCTTTCTCAGTGCATCATCAAGCATGGATTAAGGTCAAATAAATTTAGGATGAGTGAACACAACAGTCTTGACTAAGTTTCTAAAACTGTGAAGGACATGATCTTGTGAGTGAACTAGTGCAATGTACTCAATTCCACTAAAATACTCAGATTTCAACTGGTTCATTAGACCCTCTCTCAAGAAAAATATATTGGCAACATCACTATGCCAATAAATACACATGTATTATGTTTAGAATAGTGCATATAATTAAGTCAATAGAATGAGGAATAAATACGGTGGAAGTGAATATGCCTCCTCCTATTTTTAAAGGACTTTACTGTTTATATAGTTTTTGTGTTTGAAATGATATCAGTTGTATCAGGAGACACTCCATATTTGAGCAAGCAAGCAATATGTTACATAATATTATTTTCATGTTTATTGACATTTCTCTTGAAAGTTAGACTTCTAAACCAGCTTTTTAGTGTATGTGCATTTGTTTCCACTATGATGTGGTTTGTGCCTCCCTTACAACCATGACATTAATGCCAATTCTAACTTTTAGCTTAAATAGGTCTTCCTGATGCTTATCCTTAGAAGTGTTTCCAGAAAGCAGCTAGCTCCCAGTCACTGGCTTGCTAAAGCCAGGCTTGTTCACCTCCTACTCTAAAAGAGACTCTGCAGCCCAGATGGGATGATGTGGAGCTGGTGGAGGATGCCAATGGGAAGTGCCTTCAGCAGCACCAGAGCTGAAGGAGGGAGGGCTATAGGTCCATCTTAGTCTGTACTGAAGGAGGATAACAAACCTGACAGCCATGTGGAGAGAATGCTGACCAAACCTGAAAAATTAAACTTGATCAGAAAACATAAATGAATTAGATGCAAGGAGAGCTGGTGGGAGCTTCCACAAGCCTAGGCAGAGAGAAATAAAAAAGAAATGAATGCGAGCAGGGTAAGGTGTCAGCTGCAAGCAGAAGAAAACCTGTTTCAGCATCTGCAGTAAAGAAGAGTGCAGTTTCCCCAAAGAAGAAGCCTCCAGACAGCTCCCTGGGCTTCCTTAGCATGGGCAGAGGGACACTTGCCCATGGCAGCACGCTGTCCATGCGGAGATGAAATTGCAGGCTCCCCCAGGGAAGGCAGTTATTACTTGCAGCCTGTCTCTATTCTCTGGCACTGTGCTGAATGCAGTCTCCATTCTGTGCTGCTTTTCAGCCTCGCTTCTGAGCTTTATCTTCCAAGCTTTTGCTGACCTCCTATGTATTTCGTGTTATCCTCTGGTTTCTCAACTGATGTTATTATTGATGTACCACGGTTTTTTTTGAGAATAGAGTCTGTATGTTTTTTATAGCTCTGCACACCGTCTTGCATTTCATAACGGGTACCGCAGTGAGCAGTTGTTAACTGTAGATGCTGTTGTCTCTTCAGCAAGTTACAACAGTTTTTTCTGCAGTTTCTAGTAGCCAGAGTGATTAAGGTGCGTAGCTAAAAACTATCCCATGCTATAGATAAAGACCAATAGTGTTTCCAGTGTTTGTTTGGACTGTTTTATTTTAGATTAGAAAAATCTGCTTTATCATTTTGAGGATAGAAAGGGAACTGATTGCAATAAAAAGCAGAACAAGATTTATAGCATGTTCTTATAAATAACGGCACACTGCTCTGCCAAATTATGTAAGATGTGGATGTCACATTGTTCTGTTTCTCTCATAATCTATGGTGCCATATGGACTTAAAAAAATAGGACTATTATATGGATTTCTGCAGCATAATTGGCATTGACACCTGTATTGATTGAATAAATGAAATAACATGCACAGTTCTGACAATCTTTGTAGATTTGTAAGATTACAGCCGTGATGATTCTATGTCAGCAAGAAAGTCTTTAGGAATTTAAAATGAAGCCACAGCCAGTTCATTAATATACATATGTTTGAAATTGCAGCCCTAACAATTGAGTTCTCTGCACTGAATGCTATAATATATATTGTCGTGAGCTATATGCCCTCAGATCATTTCTGTGAATTACAAGAAAATTATGGAGTGGAGAACATTTTATTATTGTGCTTTTCATCCAGGGATACAGCCTTTCACTGATGAAAATTGAAAACACTGAAAATTAAAATGTAAATGCATTTATCAAAAGAAGAGGAAAAAATTGAATCCTGAACTTTAACTGCTTTTACATTTTACTTCTTCAAAAAGCAATTTTGATATTTACATCTCAAAAGCACGAGTAGTCAGGCTCTGTAATATCTATTTGGATTCTTACTAATAAGTGACTAGCTGTTTGTTGCTGGGGGTCTGAAGATTTGTTTAGTAAAACAGCATGGAAAGCTGTGTGGGTGTTTATTTGTGTATGTGCATATTCTGAGAGACAAACAAAATAATTATACATGTATTTAATGTTTCTCTCCTTTCTGTTAAACACGTTCTTTTTGTGTTTTGTACAGGTCAGTGCCGCCTTACAAAGGATGTGAGTTACTCATGTTTTTGTAGGGAAGAAAGAAAAGACAGAGTGGTGAACACTAGAAGCTCTTTACATGAAATTTAGCACTTAATAGACAGGAAAAATGCATAATTTAAGATTTATTTAAGATGGATTTTCTTTTCCTTTTAATTTCAAAATATATGCATTGTTTTTTTGTTTGGCATCCTGACTTAACCTGAGGATATGTTAACAGCCCTTTAGTTACAGTTCATCCATATACTGAAGAAGACTGTGGGCTCAGTTTTCTGTGGAGGAAGAGTGTTGGATGAAGCATGGAAGCAGGCAGGCTGTGCAGCAGAGACAACCTGTGCCTCTGGTGCTGCCGTGTAATGTAAGAAAATAAGAGATTCATTGTATTACCTGAATGGAGACTGTGCCTGTTTGTGCAGTCCTTACTGTATACACAGTCAGAATAGTTGACTCCCGGTAGCTAAAATCCATCCAAATCTTCTACAAGTGACACAGGTAATGAGTAGGTAAATCCATTTTATAGCATTTTCACTGCTTTTGTAATTCCCTTCTCCTTCTTTTTCTTAACTTTGGAAACATATTTTTTCTGGTGGACGTTTTCTGAACTCCTCCATGATGGGCAACAGTACTAGATCCCCTAGACATAAGTGACAAACCTGACAGACTTAAGGACCTGATGCCAGAACTCCTGCCCATATGTAAATACAGAAGAGGCACCAGAAGAGAAAAGGAGAGCTGTTCTTCCTTGCCTGCCTTATAGTAGATGTTTTTGAATCTTTGGTTTGACCATGTCTGTCTCTTCTAGTGTTCCCCATTGTATTTGGAAGAAATTTTTATTTTTCCTTAACATATTTAAATAACTTTCAAATTCTAAGGTGATAAGTAAGAATAAGGAACACACACAATATTATACATGGCACAATATCTATCACAGAGTAATTGGCACCAAGCAACAATTATTGCCTTTTAGGATCTCAGTAACTGAAACTGTTGGGAATTTTGCTGCATTCATATTTCAAACAAAAAACTTGTCAAGCAAAGAGATTTAAAAATTATATCTATTTATGCTAAATATGTTCTTAGCATTTTTTAGAATAAAAGAAAATCTGGTTTCATTATTTAAAAAAAAATTACTCGAAATTGTTTAGCTGGGTTTTTTTGGTAGGAAACCTTTATTTTTAGTTCTATTTAGGTATCTGATACTTCTTTTTACTTTGAAAGGAAAATCACTTCAATGTTTCAGTTGCCAGATGGTGGAATATCTTGGCCTATCAAAACAGAATACAACCGTTATGATCAGAAACATTTTGCTTTAGCATGTAAGCCATTATTTATACAAAATTATTCATAATCTTAGAATTTAACAGGCATATTTGGAGAATTTATTTACGTCTTTCCAATGTTTTATGCATTTCTTGTTTCAGTTTTGTCTTTGTTATTTCTGTTCCCTTGTCTTTCTTGAATTTATGATTAATGTTTCTTTAGGCAACAAAACAATACATTCCAGATCAAGAGTTGTGCAAAGACGTAGGTTTTTTTGAGAAATAAAATGATTCAATAAAATATCAGTCTTCATAGCAAGTTTTCTTTCCATGCAAGAGATGTTGTAGGCAAAAGTTATGCTTAGACCAAAATAAAAACTGTCCAAAGAGTAGAGAAAAATGGAACAAGCAATAAGTGTTTGTGGAAAATTCCAGTCACTACCTGGATCTGGATGCAATTGGCAAAGAAGACAAAAGAACTAATGGCATGGATTTAACGGATCAAGTTTCTCTTCTGCAGTTCATCTCTTCATTAATGGCCCATGAAAAGTGAAGACCAAGAGATTTGGACCAAAGAGCTGCCAGAGACTAAACCAACCATTACCTCTTGAAAGATTGCATCATTGATGCTTTAAATTAAAACTTTATTGCCATTGTAAAATGTCTGTGAGTTACCCAGAGAAAATAAAATATATGGTTTTCAGAGAGTGGTCATTATTTTTCAGCTAAATATGAAGTGTCCTTTCCCCTTGGGAGCAGTGTGAAATGGAGCCCTCTGTAGGTCTTCCTCAGCTAGATTCCTGGCCAAAGACTTTTCCATGCACATCTGGTTCTTTGTTCCTTTTGAAAGAGATGAATCAAGGTTTGGGTCACATCTGCAGGCCCTACTCTAACAGTAAAATAAAAGGAACCATATTTTTTTATGGAAGAAAGTAATTTTCCAACTGATCTAAGACAAAGATGTGGATTGTCCTAGATGATTGGCCTAGAGAAAAGGAGATTCAGGAGGGACGCTTATTGCTCTCTACCACTACCTGAAAGAATATTACAGACAGGTGAGGGTTGATCTTTTCTCCCATGTAACAAGCAATAGGACAAGAGGAAATGGCCTTGAGTTGTGTCAGGTTTAGCTTGGATATTAGAAAATATTTCTTCACTTAGAGGGTGGTCAAGCACTGAAACAGGCTGCCCAGGGCATTGATGGAATCACCATCTCTAAAAGTGTCAAAAAACATGTGTATGTGATGTTTGGGGACATGGGTTGGTGATGGACTTGGCAGTGCTGGGTTAATGGTTGGACTCATTGATCTCAGAGGTCTTTTCTAACCTAAATGATTCTATGATTCTATGATGCTGTGGTTTAGTGGTGAACATGGCAGTAATAGGTTAGTGGTTGGACCTGATGATCTTAAAGGCCTTTTCCAACCTAAACAAATCTGTGATTCTCTGGTTCTATGGTATAGCCTTCTCCTTCATCTGTCATGGGGTGCCATGGGAGAAAACACCACTGCCTCAGCCTGCTCTGGACCTATCTGCCTTACATCTAAAAGTCAAATACTTAGAGACCAAATACCAGCATGACCCACAGGGGTTTGGGTCAACAGTTTTTGGGCTACAATTCCCTAACAGGACTGTTAGTGGCTTGGTGACCACTGGGGGAGGGAGGGCCCAGGCAGGTGCCTGTGGAGAGTGACTGTTCAAGAACCACATATTCTTTGTGTGAAAGAGAAGGTAATATTTTAATGAAGATTCAGAGGTTTGGAGCTCCATACTGTGGCTCAGGAGCATTCAGGCCTAGCTTCAAAATATTAGTGTGCAAGGGAAATACCTTAATAATTGCTGGATGAAGTGGCACAGCTTATCTCCAAAGAACTACTTTATGCTGGACAAAATGGCTCTCACAGGCACTCAGTCACAAGACTTCCTGTTTCTGAATAACAGAAATATCCTCAGCTGAGAAATTTGGTCACTGATAGTATCCAGGCAGCTTGAGAAACAGCCACTTCTCTGTGAACAGCGGGGAATGTAGCATTTGTAGCTCTTCTGTTCAGGAATGAATGGGACTGCTTTCCAGGACACAGTGTAAGGATCTCCTGCAAAGTTAGGTGCCTAAAATCAACAAAACTAAAGTGCCTATACTGGGAGCTGTAATTTTGAAATCGTTTTCTTGGCTTTCACATATGGAGGAATCTAAACTCCATTGCTACCTGATATTACATGTTGTGGGGGATTTGGGGGTGGGTTTTTATTTTTTCTTTCTTTGTTTGTTTGGGTTTGTTTTGTTTTGTTTTGTTTTGTTTTTTGGGGTGGTTTTTTTTTGTTTTGTTTTTTGGGCTTTTTTTTCTTTTTTTTTTTTAACAGTGAAAGTTGGATCACTTGTGAAGAGTCTTAGAAACTCCATCTCACCTTCCTGCCTGGGAAGGTTCAATCCCAAATCTCTCACCTTTACCCCATAAGAGAGGCCCAACTGCTACGATGTCGGTACAGGAGCTGGAGTGGGGTGTGAGGGGGCAGAAAGTATCTGTTGTCTCTCTGACTGAAGCTGTTCCACTGCACAGAAAAACATTGCCAAGTAAAAAGATCAATCAGGCACCAAGAGGAAATACGACTGCATCATCTAGCAGTTTGTACAGTCACCCGGCAGAAGGAAATCTACATACCACCCCCAAGCAAGTTCTTTCTGCATGCCTTTATATGAAAAAAACACTGGAAAGTATATAAAAAAATCTGACCCTATGATCTTTCCACTTTTTATTTAATTGGATTGTACATAAGTACTTTGCATAGGAGGAACCCTATGCACAAGTATGAAGCTTTTCCTGCTGAATGGAAAGGTGAAAACATGCTCAATAAGCTGCTGTATGTGTTTCATAAGCTAAGCTCCAAGTTGACCTTTGATCCCACAAAACAAAGAGCTGCTTTTAAAATATGTCTTAATTGCAAAGTATGAAATCAAAACCAGTTGTTGGTGGCAATAACTTCTGTGCATCCCTGCTATTACCTCCAGAGAAAGAAAGTGCAGGCAGCCTGAGAGACTCCCTGGTAGTCCATGCACAGCACAACACTTTCAGAAAAAACTCAGATAGACATTAATAATGTTCCTTCTCCCCATCTCTGTCTTGTTCTGTGTCCAGCTGAGGCCCGACTGCTTATACAGCTGAGAAATTCAGGTCTCAGTGCCTTGCCGGTTTTGTGCAAAGATTTTATTCAAGCTCTGCTTCGTTTCCTACATTTGAGCCTTCTGTGCTTTACTGACGCGTGTTTATGGCTGGACAATTCCCAATATCGAACAGCAGTATGCAGAGCTTTTTGTGAGGTTAGGAAATGAATCTGAAACTTAACAAGCCATTGTTTATCTCATTATATGCATCTTCAGAGAGCCAAGAGCAACCTACACAGTGCCACTGTTGTGGGTTTGAATTCAAAGCTGATGAAAGCAGATTGTTGTTTACAGCAGAAGCCTCTGTCCATGGAATGTACCCCGAGCCTCACTGCCCTGCACTGCCCCATGCCCATAGCAGTCACGGGATCTGTGCGGCTGCGGCTCTCAGTGCAGCCTCAGTAAGCATGGCATCCTTTATGCATGGCTAACAAATTCACTTAAAGGAGCATTCACTCAGAGGCTGGCACTTTTTTTCCCCCCATTTTGTCAGATGGATGAATGTCATGGCAGCCAAGGACAGATGAAAGTTTGAAATATTACGAGCAGAAGCCTTTAACTAAGACAATATAAAACCAATTTTTGCAAGCATATCTCTGAGGAGGAAATAGGCTGGAGATTATAATGAGAATTTTTTCTAGCTGTAAAATTTTGTTAAGGTGCAAGCAAAAAAAACAAACCATCCGGTAAACCTATCAAACTTAGCTCAGTACTGAAACTCCAGTATTTCTTAAGACAATACTGCTTGAAATTGCAGCATCATTCAATTTAAAGTGATTTGCATACCAAATGCAAAAAAAAAAGATTAACTGGAAGCTTCCCCCCTACACCCCTCTGAGACATATGGTAAGACAGCAACAGAAATGATGGATGTAGTGGATGATTGCTTGCTGAACCAGTGTGTGAGAAACTATGCTAGGAATAATTCATGTCAAGACATGGTCTTAACTAAAAGACGTATTAAAAACAACATCTTGACAGGTTTAATATCTTGCATGATACACATAATCCGTGACTTCTAAGGCATGCGATTATCTCTAAACATGATATTTCAGTAGAGCTTCAATTTTATGAAAAGATCTCAAGAAATGCTTGATCTAATGTTAAATCAACCTTTCACAAAATAAAGGAAACTTAAAGTCATTCTGAGGTATGGTATGGCCTCATCTTTATCTAATACTGCTTCAAATCAGTAGTGATTCCCCAGAGAAAGTGGAGTAGCAATGGTATGAAATAGGTGAAAGTGACCCAATAAACAGGGTAATGAGGCATTTTGGATGAAAATGCATTTCATACGAACAAAGTATTTAGTGCTTTGCCATGATGAGAACCCACTGACTGCTAATACAGCAGACATGTATTTCACGTGTATTTCTGTCACCTGTATTTTATTAAAGAGTAAATTTTATAATACTTGAAGTGACAAAAGATTAAGTTGGATGTTTAACAATTACGAAAATCTGATGATGTTAACAAGTAAAACTGGCGCTGCTTACTGCTGTGATTAATTTGTGGTTGTTGTGACAGTTAGGAGATCAGTAACAGTGGCTTCTAAACTGGCCACTTAGTTGTACCCCACCATGAACAGAAATCCTGGGTGAGGGGACAGAGGACTGAACTGGGATATATGGACTGCTCCTCACCTAGCATGGGATCCTGGGCACACCAGTTTTCCCATGTCATCTCTTGTTTGTCTCACAAGTTGAGAAAGCTGTCCTTGACTAAAGATATTTTGAATTATTTTCCATAGTCATTGGCCAATGAAATCAGCTAATAATAAGTAAAGGCTACGAAATGTCTTCTATTCCATAGTGGTTTTCATCAAAGGACAGCATCCTCGAGAACTGAAATAAAGAGAGCTGGGATCAGCATGCAGAAGGGCCAAGTAATTAATCTGTGTTTCATAGAAGAGATGTTCAGGTATCTCTGAGGTTAGGTATAAAGAAGATTGTCTCTTCCATTCTCATCTCTCTAATAGGTGCATCTGCTTTTTTTTTGAAATTAAGTTGGGTCAGACTTAGCAAATGCTAGAGCAAAAGAAATCTTACACGTCCTGTAGTGACGTGGAGTTTAACAGATGCTGACCAGATGGAAACAGCCATTTTTTTTTCAAATGATGTAGTATTGTTGGTTGAAAAGTATGCAGTTTTGAGGATTTATAGTGTTGCCTTCTGAAAAAGCTTGCTGGTTCTAACCAGTGATGTTTTTATCTTTCCATAAATTAGGCAAAGGCTGAGATTTACCTCATGATGAAAGTATAACATACATTCCTGCAAACTAAGAAAGTCATAACATAAGCCCTGCAGTAATATTCAAAATGCCCAGTGCTCTCTTATTGCTATTGTTTATTAGTTTACAAGTCTTCAAATAATAGAATCTGGATCATAAAATGACAAATAAAAAATATTTCTTATCTCTAATATGTCTTCCTATCTGGCAGGTAAAATCCCAGGTCCCTATGTCTTATATGTGAAAGGGTGATTTTTTTCTGCCAATGGCCATCTTGTCAGCAGCTTCTTATTAATATCTATAATCCTTTTCTTTGATACCTTCCGACATCTCATAACTTAAGGAGTGTATATTTCTGTGCACAAGCAGTTAGACACAGCAACAGAAGGGAACACAGTTTTGGTGGCTCTGACAAAGACAATTTGATGGCCAACAGACCCAGCTTTTGAAAAGTCTGACTTATCTGTGAATCAACCCTTAAACTTAACTGATTAGTGGAAAAGTATGCAAGACTCCCAAAGAGTAATAGGCAAGGAATAATGGAAAAGCAACAGACAACTCAGAGAAGTAAATAAATCAATATTTGAAGTGAAATAGTATCTGAATATCTGTAGCTTTCTGAAGAAATCCAGTTTTATTGAGTAGTCCCCAGCTTGCTCACTGTCATATGAAGGAATAGTTAAATATTTGGTGGTATAAACTTCGCTAAAATGACTTCTTTGCACTCATGCAAGAGATGAAAATTATTTCCATCCAAGTCTCAGAGGGAACTTAGACATTCAGATATTAGATTTTGGAATCTGCCTTTGTAAGGAAATATCAATATCTTGTAATATTTGAGAGGCTAATTCAGTCAAACTACCTTTTTGATGTTTCTCTTGAAACTTAAGGCACAAGAATCCTGGTGTTCTATGAGAGCCCATTGCTTGAGACAAAGAGACAGACAGAGTTCTCGATTCTCAGCTGGTAGGTGTGTGTGGCATCATCTTGGCTTCTTTCAAGTCCACAGAATAAATCACTTTACACTGCAAAAGTGTCTGACCCTAATTAACCATAGAGCAGCCTGGGGAGACAATTAGGCTGTGAGCGGAGACAAGCACAGAAAAAGGCAAAAGAACCATGGATAACAATGAAAAAAATGTTTGTTAGTTGAACCTGGTAGGGGGAACCTGAGTGACAAATACTCTTTGGTTCATGGGTTGGGAAAATATGTAAAACAAGGATTAGACGAAAGTTTGCTTCAGCTTTGAATTTCACTTTTAAAATTATTCAGGTCATTACTTCTTCCATATGAAATAAATTGAGGGGTATCTGCATCAGTAACTTTTCTCTACAAATGTGAAAATTTTGATAATATTTTATTTTATTTTATTTTTTCCTCCTCCTGAACTGTGCAAAATAACATGCAGGATGATATAATTACATCCCACCAGTGAATTTTAATTCTTTTTAAGTTACCTTGCCGAGCACACGAGCAAATGGTAGCACTTCTTATAAATCAAAGGCTAATAACCCAAAACAAAAAAGGAGACTCAATCCTCCCAGCTGGAGCAGTGAGGTTGATACCTTTTTGTTTAGGACCTTAATAAGCTGAGATGGCCCATTCTTTCAGAGGCAGTTCCCTGTGTGTCAGACAGATTCAACATATCAATGAATTTATCGGTGAGCTGAATCCAAGCTCAAATAAAATGGGAAATAGAAGTTCAGACAGCAACATCTAAGCAGTGAGAAAGTACCTTCCTATTTTGTTTCTGTTTCATGTAAGCTTAGAAGACAGGAACAAACAGAAAGAGGTGAAGAAGTAACAAAAAATGGTAGAAGAGTAATGAGTTCCCTGTTTAATGCACTCAGCAATAGCTTGTAGACAGAAGATTTCTGAGTGCAGTGGATGTATTTCTCTAAAATTAGAAAGGAATAAAACCAACCCATTGGTTTGGTCCCACAGGATGGGATACAAAGCTGAGGTACATCAATAAAAATTGAATTAGATTTACAACTCTGCCCTATTACCTAATTATAGCATGCTTGGAGACATATGGTAATTTATCAATAAAGAGAAACCTATTGAACATGTTAGTCATAGGTTTCACACTGAAGACTATTTTCATTAATCAAGAAGCTAGATAGTTATCCTCACCACTTTACTTTTAAAGGAAGGGGAGTTAAGTTTCTCCTGTAGAGCTGGTTCTGTCTCAGTGCCCAGCCAGAATATACACGAGTCAAGAAAAAAGCATTCTTTGTTTACATGCAGACCACGTTTGCAACTTGTGTTAGTCTGGTGGCTCCAGCGAGTTTACAGCAGGCTGGAAGTTGGCTCTGCACGCTGCATTCTGTTTCACCTATCTGTAATGTGAGCAACACTGATCCTACATACGAAAAGCATTCTTTAAGTTGCAAATAAACCCACCAGATTCTTAGGGAAGGAGAAGTAAATGTTTCTCAAGCATCTTTGCTTCTATCCCTTTGTGTGTGCTTTATGATATAGTCTATAACAATGTGACTAAATGTAAAAATGTGCTGGGTGGAGAAGAGCACATGACCACATATTTATATGCATCAACCACCAAGAGGATGGTTTTTTGCGTCAAATTTTTTGTGACTTTTTCTGAGTGTCTAATATTTCCATCAGTTTTCTGCTCAAGTATTATTGTATTCTTTTGAAGACTGTTTCTGTGAATGAAGGACAAGGGAGTATGGTTCAGCCAGATATGCTCTGGTTGTGCATCCTCTCTCTTCCATGCGATATGGAATGTGTGCTGCATCTGCTCATGGGCAGGTGCTCCTTGCCCCTATTTATTTTTCCCAGAAAATAGTCCACTGGGCAGCCTTCCTTATCAGCACACTGTAGATTGGCCGGTACACACCTGGACATTACCTCTGGTCCCTCTGCCACAATGGTCCTCCAAACCCATCATTTCCCTTTGACAGTGGCAATTTCAGAGCTTGTGGTATGTGCCAGGGATACAGAATGAGAGAGCCATGCCAGCCCTGGAAAGTGATAGTGCAGCTGCTGCAAAAAGTGAGTGTAGGGATGATAGTGAAGAGAGTAAATTGTTTGGGACACAAAATTTACAATTGTAATGAGGATTTGTCTGCTGACTGTTGTTGTATCATCCATCAGCTATTTCTGGCCTTAGGCAACACCCATGCTGTTAGCTGTTAACAACTTCAGTCTGCTTCCTTCTACTTTAGTTCATTGCTTTATTTTTGCTTCAGTAAGTTTCAGCACCTAAAAAAAGTGAAGTTAAAAATGGATGTGAAAATTTTATTTGTGGGTGCTTTATACATGGGGATTCACCCAGAAAAGTGTAAAATGTCAACTACTTATTTATTTTCCTCTTGCTGTGTAAGGTTTGGCTGCATTAATGAAGGATTTTTTCTCCCTCTTTAGAGTATCACTTTTTTTTTAAGCCTGAAAAAACATTGTGTTCACAACTGCCATTGGCAAACTTGCAGAGGGTTCACTCAGTCTCACTGTCCGTGTCACCATCAAATATGTTAAACAGTACCAGTCCCAATACCAGCCCTGAGGAATGCCACTGGTCTCCAAGTCAAAGGAAGCCTGTATACATGTTCCTCTTTCAAAGGCTTTTAAAAATACATTTCATCTGAAACAGTGGGTAGAACAAGCCCAGAATCAGTCTGGCACTTTGTTTTGCTTCTTGCCTTTGTTCTTTTATTGTGCAGTAGGAACCCTTTAAGGTGGACATCTGAGTAATGTTTTGACTGCAACTTGATACATTTTCATTCTTTCATCATCATCTACTGGAGAAAAATAGTTGGACAGCTGAGTATAAATTTCTCTTGAAGATGGCATTTGCTGGGGCAATAGCACTATGAGGCACAACTCTATAGTTGCATAGAGAGTTTTACATTAATTAGTTCAATTTTTTTACCTTCAACATTTATAGCTGAAATCGTTTTCCCAATAGCTCTAACAGAACATTCTGATTCTCCACTAGCTGTAATGCTATCATTCTTCTATGAGAGAACCCTACATATTTTGCAAGTTCTTAAATCCTTGCCTGTGGAAAATTGGGCTGTTATCCATTTGTAATGCTCTTTAATTCTGGAGATGGAAAGTACCTTATCCAGTGATGTGACAATAGCACTGGCTATTGTCTACCATTTTATTTCCACCTGGAGAATTGTAAACACTCATCAATAATGACTAAAGCAGAACACTAGAGATTCCTAAACATCCACGTGTTCCACAGAGCCCACAAGAATAAAAGTAATACGAATTAAATGAAAACAGTCCAAACTGTTTCTTCATTTAGAATGCTTAATTCATCCTAGTTTTGAGACTCTAAGATGTTTAGGTTAAGTCTTGTTTCCCTTTTTTTTTACAGCATTAAGCACAATTTTTTGTCCTAATACACGATAACTGTAATCAAAACCACTACTGCAAAATCTGCGCAACTTTGTGAGTGTAGATTGCCATCTATCCATAGTCTGCAGTTTCATCTTTCAGAATGGATGTGCAGATGAATGGCAGCTACAGCCACTTAACAAAACTAGCTCTTGTCTTTGAGATACTATGAAAGTATAGCTTTAAATCTGGGTATTCTTGTTTTAAATGACGTATGATTAATTTTAATTTTGGCTTTAGCACATAAAATTTATTTCTGAAGTTTTACAGCTTGCTCACCTTTTTATGTCATTTCCAGTCATTTACAAACATTGATCAAAGGAAATCCAGTCCTATACAAACAAAAGTGTTGTTAATTTTTGTCTCACTCCAAGAGTTTTTGTATTGCTAATTGCTGAGTTTATGAACCAAAGTTGATTGATAGAGAGCATTGGATGTAAGATGCTTCCTGGTGTCACACTTTAACTTTGGAAAGTGCTTCGCCATTCTGCTGTGGAAAGCTAATTGAGAAGGGAGTGTTCTAGTCTTTTCAGCACGGAACAGCTCCAGTGTTTTGATTGCTTTTTGCCCCTAATTGCTTTAATTTAATGAATTGTCAAGTATCAGAAAGTTATGGTAGACCAGCATTCCTGACTCCATGGGAACCACATGGGAGCACACCAATCCCACCTAAGGACACCAGAGCTTTGTGTCTTGTCTCTGGCAATAGTGACATCACACATCTAGGGAAAAATTTAACTGTTTACTTACAGGAAACACTTTGGTATGCTTTCACAGAACATTTTAGCATCCTCTCACAGCTTTCTGCTCAGAAACTCCATCAGACAGGATAGATATCTCTGTGTTGAATGGACCTCAACAGATTCTTTTGCAAGTGTACTGAAATGCATTTTTTACTAACTTCTAGCAACTGCAATATCCTGCAGGAAGTAAAATTCCTGATAAAATGGTTTAATTTTAATGCTAAAAGACCCATGCCATTTGATTTTCTCTCAGAATTTAATTTCTCCTATCGTTTTGGTTTTCATTCTATCTTGGATTAGGATTTTTTTAATTAAAGAGTTTTCTGTACAAGAGAAATCAACTGCATGCCTCCATGCCCAGCTGTATTTATGGGATTATACTATTTTATTTGAGGAAAAAATAAGTAGTCTTATGATTACAGATAATTTGCTGTAATGCTCTTAATTTATAGCAATCATTGGGAATAAAGATGGAATAAAATAACAGGCAGAAAAATCCTGTGCTGTAATCCATATAATGAGCAAATTGAAGAGAATTAATGTCTGAGTTTGCTACAAGTTTGCTATTTCCTGATTTTTAAGCATTATTGTTTGTAACCTTGGTTACATTAATGCAAGTTTTTATATACTAGTGGTTTATATTACTTGGAATTTTATATGGCAGATTTTATAGCTGCCTAATGCCACAGTCAGCCCTAATACAGAAGAATCTCAAAATGGGACAAAGTTTATATTAAGTTTTAATGAGCAGCACTGAGAAGTCCAAAGACATCCCATGCTGTTTCAGACTTCTGGGTCTGAAAGTGAAGTTGAATACATCACACAGCAAAGCTCTTTCTTTCAGCTGCTGAGATTTCCTGATTTCTGAATCAGCAGCTTTCTGTGATCTCATAATTTTCTCTTGAAAGTTAGAAGAGAAATAGAAATGCACAAAGATTTTAAAGTAACAAAATATAAATTTAACAGAAAGTCATTGGAGAACTTGCACTTTTTCAGAATGGTTTTGTTTCCACTGAAGAGCTGACATGTGAGTGCATTGGTTATATTCCGCACATTGGAAATTCCTAACATGCCTCCAATGTCAGCTGATAATGGTAAATAAACGGCTCTGGCTCATAATCTAGATTTTTTTTTTTTTTTTTTGCACAGGGCAGGGACTGAATTTGAATTTCAACATATGCTGGGGAGAAAATGCCCACCAGGATGCTAGAACTACATAGTGCTTGCTATCATCAAATGATGTGAGGACCTGTAAACTGTGATTCAAAGAGACATGAGATTATCTGTGTAATCATTCAAATTTAAAGCAATAGCAGGACCATGTTTTTGGCACTGTTATCTTCTCCCACAAAATATACATATTGTCCTGTCAGCATGACCTGTCTGTTTCTGTAAATCTTCTTATGACAGAAATGCATATCTGTCACTGCAACAATGCAGTAGGGAGCAGGTACCGACGGTTTTACACTGATGTCGTATTCGTCCACCTGCTTTGTCTTGAAAACCTGTAATCTTCAAATGACTGACAGCACCAGAAACCTTGGGGAGTTGTATCATTACTGAGACAAGAATTTGATTTCTGTCCAATTTGTTTGCTCTGTTTATTTGCTGAGCAGCAGCCTAGTCTGGATTGCACAGCAGGGCTAGATTCACCCAAAATGTGGAAGGGGAGAGTGCACTTGGGTACAGACACTCCATCACCTCACCCGGAACACACCCTCTGCCCATGCAGGCCCACAGTAGTTTTCTCAGAATAGCCTTTCCCACACACTTCTTAACAACGTTTCCTGAGGCTTTTCCTAGGGATACAAAGATCACCTGTGACCTGTGGCTTGCAGCCCTTGCCTTCCAAAATGACCTAATGCTTTCCGGGAAAGGGGAAGTCCTGACTCAAACGTCTATTTTCTAAGTAGGCTTTGATGTCTCATGTGCCAGGAAAATGGCTATCAGCCATTCTCCATGGGTATCCCTCCTGTCGGAGCTGCTCAGCTAGCTTCGATTCAAGTTAATTCTAAGTTAAATAACAATTGGTCTGACTGAGTTTATACCCCCTGGTAAGTGTACTCAACTGAGATCTAGGAAGCTGAGGTCTCAGTCCTTGCTAAATGTTTAATGCTGTGTGCACAAAGAATAGCTCCCACAGGAGGCATCCCCAGCACAGAGGAGGCAAAAATGAAATCATCCAGAAGAGTGATTTGAACTTGGCTCTTTGACATTGCAGGGATACTCTAATTGGATTATCAGATCCTGTGAGGTGGAACCTCCCTTGCTTTTTTCTCTTTGCAAATGGGGTAGAAACATTTAGCTCCAGGCTTGTGGATTGTAATCTCAGGCAACAGGATAAGCCTTCACAACCCTCACCATAACCAGGTGAGCTGATGGTCAGCACTCTGTCGGTTTTAGCTCTATTTTACTCTTGACTCCCTCTGTTGTGGATTGCTCTAAAATAGTCTTATCTCCACAACTGGAGGCCCTGGGCAACAAGTGGGAAAAGCCTGGGGAGCTCTGCTTCAGTCTCTGTTGAGAAAAATCCTGAGAAATCTGTGAAAGGAAGTATTGAGCAAAAGAACAAGTAGAGACTTCAGAGTTATCTGACTCTGGAAACCAGCGTGTATCAATAAGAGGGTGAAATTAAAAAAAGCTTTCTTACTGTGCTGAGGAGAATATATGGCAAATATTTCCTACCAAACACTTCACTAAGTAACTTATGACAATTTATTTGGATATTTGGATTAATTAATATTTAAAATAATTTGAAAGATGTCTGTCTTGAAACCTATACAACATTTTTGCTTGTATTTCCCAGTTGTTCTTGTTCCATACACTTTGGCTAATATCACAGAGTGAACTTGGGGCATATAAAAACGGGTTCCTTTGAAATGAAACTAAACTGGAACGTGCTCTCCAAAAACACACCTTGCCCGTTCTCATGTTAGAGCTGAACTTATAGGGTCAGCCTAGAGCTGAGTAGAGTCAAAGTCAAACACCGAGACATGCATTGTGCAGCACTGATCTGCAGATCCACTTCTGGTGTGCTCATAAAGCCATTTCAGACTTCATTCCTCCTACAGCCAGCTCACCAAGAAGCTCCTTGTGCTGCTCTGAGCACCATTAATTGGCATGGTTTTGCAGAGGCAGCTGGGGACCCTGACCCTTCATACGGCCGCTGCCATATCATCCTTCCAGTCACCTATGGCAATAGAGGTGAGATGCTTTCCTCCCTTGTTCCCTTTTCCCACACACAACGCACAGTAACAGCCATTTTTGGAAAGGTGTCAACTGTGGTAGCAAGTTTGTTCATGCTCAGAACTGTGTCACCTCTCCAAAATTCAGCTGTGCCAGCTGACTTGCTGGCTGGCTGCTGCGGTACCTCACTCTGCTGGCTGACGACCTCCTGTGTGAACTTGACAATCTTCCTCTTTGTGTTAAGTTTAGATGCTATTCAGTCAGACTTTCATTTCTTAGCTGCTCTTTTCTTTTTCATGAAGAAAGGCACAAGATAAGAAGGAGGAACAGATCAGCTTCCTTGATATCCTTCTTAATTGTATGAACCCAAATCAAATACCTTCCTTTTTTTTTGCTTTTGTCTAGTGCAGGTATTGAATGAATAAAATTTAATCTTGAAATGCTGAAACAAATTATTAGAATGTTATTTAGTTATCAAGCACTCTTAGGGGTCATGGGATAATTAACGCATAATCTGACTGCAAGTAGCATTTAGAGTTATTGTATTGATTTTTTTTATTCTTTTCATATTGAAAAAAACTGAAAACGACCTCCCCATCCTCCTTCTTTTGTGTTGTAGAGTAGCTACATGTACAGAGTACTTTTATGAAAACAGGGAATTTTATGATCAATCCTAATGTGATCTGCCATTGACGTAACTAAAGACTATGAATTCACAATGACATCTGGGTGGTATTAGCAGAATTTATATTAAATTAAAACAATATGAATATTTAGAATAATGTAATGTAGAATACTTAACCAAACTTTTGTGCAATAGATGCATGGTTCTGCATTTTAACCATTTGAATAAGCAATGAAAAGTGGGTTGAAAAAATAAGTAAGAATGAAGCATCTCTTCACCTGATACTGACATATAAAATTGCAAAATAGCAGATATTACATTATTATAGATCTTTCAAGAGAGTGCATCAGTATTGGAACGGTTGCTAACTGTTACATTTGGGCTGAATTCAAGAGGGCACAGTGTTTTAGAACCTGATTATCTCTCCTAACTTGCTCTTTATCTCAGTGGGTAGAATAGAGGTAATAATTAGAGAATTAAGCTTTGCTCACTCAGTCATGAAGTGCAAAAATTCACTTGCTGTTTCATATTTATTTTCCAGCTGGAGGAGTTTAATTTATTTTGCTTTCTGCTGTGCCCACACCTGACCAACCAAAGCAGCTTCACGAGGGTCCCACTGATCTCTACTATTTAACCCCTGTATCTCTTCCTATTGCTTTGCAAAGCAGCTTTCCTTGGAGGCTTGTGCCAGAGATCTTTAGATACAGCTTCAGTGACTGCTGTCCCCGTTGATCCCTGAATGTGATAGCACATCCATAGAGTACACTCACATTCCTTCCAAAAGGACAAGAGAGGAGCCTAATACTGATGGCAGGGTCTGGTCTTCATTCAGCAACATGTAAATTTTAGGTGCTTTTACCACCTCAGTTACCCATTGTCAGATTCATAGGTCATGGTCTTTTTGCTTTAGAAATATCAGAATGTTGTTTCCAGTGGGAAGAAATAATAATATATCACTGAGTGATACTGATGAACAATGTGTTCCTTTTTAATTACTGTTTCCTGTCTGAATCCAGATGATTTCTGTGGTCCCTGTTGACAAAATGCTGTCTATGAGAAAGCCCCTGCTGTCTGTCACAATACAGTGTTATCTTGTGAAGGATTCCTTAAATATCTGCAAGGTCACAGAGATTAAATGTTCTCTTGGGAAACTCAGGAAAAGTAGAATGTCAGCATCACCTTTTGTCCAAGTGAAAAGTTGAATGACATTTCCAGTGATATTGATTGGAGTGTAAAAACAGAATGGTGATTTCAACATCTGCAGTGAAATCCAGAGGTAGAAAGAGGAGACTGTGAGGGTAGACAGCTCTTCATTTCAGAAGAAATTCAAGTCTGGGAATAAGGAAATCTCTCTCCTCAGAGTACTTGGGTCTCATCACTGGGGAGCTGGATTTTTCTCTCTTTCCATTTGCACAGGTAAAATTATGGACTGAGGGGACCATGCACAATGCTACCATCCTTTCTGAGGTACTTTCTTCCCTTCCTTGTCTTCCAGGCTGTAGTGCTAGGGAGAACCACTTCATCCAGGATGCTCCTGTGCTGCATAGCAAAAAAGGGCACTCCAAGACATCTGTGAAGGTCACAACTTTTAAGATGTCTTCACCTCATGCTAATTCATGCTGTAAGACAAGTCATTGGCAGCCCCAGAAAACTGGGTCTCTGTCTGTAAACATAAGTGAGCTGCTGCTGTGTTAGAGAGCTGACTTCTCTGTCTCTACCACAGCCACTTCCACTGACTCAGGGGTATATGGATGGAAGGAAGGATTGTCACTATCTTGACTGTTTAGCATATAGTTTGTTTCACATCACATATTTTTTACAGTGTCCCTACAACCCTTCTTACATTAAATAGAGCAGCAGAATGAAAAATTACCAAAGAAGGAAAAGTAAAGAGGAAAAGAGAATGGGGAATGGTATCCTGAGTTCTGCTGCAGATTCTCCAGACAAGAATCCATATTAATTTTTTTCAGAGAAGATCAGAAAAGTGCTGAAATAGGGAGTTATAGACAGACTTTTTTTACTTGCAGAGCTGCAGATGAGGTTTTGGCACCAGAGATGGCGGGGTTTTGCCAACTCACAATGAAGATCACAGTGCTAAGAAAGGAGAAATAGAGAAAAAAGGGCAGAGAGAAGAGTCTGAAACAACAGAGAATAGTCTGAAGCAAGTCTAGAGTGCATTATTTTAGGAGTTCTTTGAATGTGCCCATATCATATAATTAATATAAATGTATGTATTCTTTTTGAAATACATTTTTACTGCAATTCTGAAGTAGTAAAATTGTAACAAGTCATTTAACAATACAAAGAAATCATCTTCACATTCTAACTTATTATAACTCAATTTGACTTAATTATTAATAAAGTAATAATTATTTTATTACGTAAGATTATTAATAAAATAATTTTAATTAATGTTCTGATTTTCTATATCTTTGCATGATTGGTAGATGATCTTCTGTACACTTAGCATTTTTCAGTTTCAAGATTATCTCCAGGTTGACCTCCCAGGTGTGCACTTGATCTTTTGTTGTCCTTCTTGACCTCAGTCTTCACAATCAAATGGCCATTTAGATTGTTATGATTGCAGCCTGAGAAAGAGAAGGGAGGAGAGGTTTATCTTTAGCCTGGCCCTTCTGTAAACCCATATTGTTTCTTTGCTATTACAGAAAGAAATTGGGGTTGTAAAAGCCTGCATTACATTGATTGTCTACTGGGGTTCAGAGACATAATGAGTTTTATTTGATTTCACTTACACCAATGTAAATTAGAAGGAGCTGCATTAAAGCTATCAAAAGAAGCAGCTGCATTATACTGGTGCAAAGGAAATATTAAGACCCCCTGCCTCTCCCACAGCAGCAACTTTTTCCCCATTTCTCTATCCTCATCTCTGTTGAGTTAGACGGAGATTGTTACACAAAAATAGCTTTTCACATTCTTGTATGAATATCCAGCAAAATTTAGTCTAGCAAACTATCAGGATGATTACTTAAATTTTATGCAGGGATCCCTGCAGCAGAGGGATGTGTTCTTGCCAACAGCAAAAGCTTGGGAACAAACAGAGAAGGGAACTGACAGCCTGGCAAGATGCCATTTTTGTCTTCCCTGATTTTCTAGGACTTGACTAGTGAGGCAAGTTAGATTTTTTTTAGAAACCTAGATACCCTATTTATGACTTACAAGATGCTGCTCTGAAAATCATTGATTGCAAGAGCTTTGATTTCCCAGGGTGGGTATTGGCAGGTAGCAGGGGAGAGGTTACAGAGCTGCATGCGGGGCACTGCCTGGCTTTGTTGGGTGGCAATAGGAGACAGCATCTTTCAAGTCTATTTACTGGGGGCATTAGAAACAGAAGTGGGTCTCATCTAAGTCTGTGCACCTGTTCCCTCACCTCTGAGGAGGTTTGAAGTCCAGTTGTGGTTCTAAAGGCTTAATCAAACTCTTTGTGTCTACAGGCACAGCAAGCAGTCTGGGATTAGGGCTACAGAGAAGGAACTGGCAGAAGGGCAGTTCCACAGGGTTTGCTTGGACACCAAGGGTCTGTCTGTCCTAATGGCCCTGAAATGTAAATAATAACATTACCTCTTTTGCATTAGAAATTTCTCATGAAGTCTGTATGGATTTCATTACGGCAGAATCAGGAGCTAAGGAAATACAGGAAAGTGGGCTTATGCCAAGGTTTTACATAATTTTCTAGTATTTTTAGCAATGTGGAAATGCAAAATAGGGTTGCTTTGGATTTTGCTGTTTTTATTGCCTTTTGTAAGGCATTCAGCTTGTGGGTCATGTCACCTGAGTTTAACTACCAAAACCTGTCTATCTAGTCTAAGCCAGTCACCTCATCAATGAAGAGGGAAAGGCATTCACAGGCAGCAATTAATCTAATTCTTAACTGGGGGCCTGAGATAAATGATCTGAATACTACTCTAGAGGAATCTATCTGACAAAAGACAGAGCAGAGATAAAGAGTGCAGACAAATTAATTTCAGACCCATGAAGTTAGGGGAGACAAATCCATTTGGGGTCCTTGATGATCACAGATACTTAACAGGTGTGGAAAAAACAGATGGACCTGGTTGTTCTTATGTGAAAGAACAACTTCAGATTACAGTGCAGGCTGGTGAGCACTAAAGAACTGATGTGCTGTGGGCACACTGTGAAAAGCTTCCTCAATGCTTTGGCATGTTGGAATAGTCTATTGCCCCTGACTTGTACACCATAAAGTGATTAGAGAAAAGATACCTGGCTAGCTTTTTGATGCAGAAGAAAGTGGAAAGAACTCCAAAACAGAGGTGGAAAGAGACCTTCACAGAGCCTAAAACAGATGCTGAGGAACTCCTTGCTTCCAGGTGTTGCAAGGACGAGAAGTGTTTCACAAAGAGATTCCTGTAGATTCAGGAAACCCTTGCACAGAACTAATTGTACTTGAAGGCCAGTGCCCAGATCCAGCTCAAAAAGGCCCTGAAACCTGTAAATCTGTAAAAAGAAAATTGAATTATTTTTCTTTTCAAACTGACTGCCCTGACCAGAGTCTGTGATTGCAATCAGGATATTGAAACACCTGGGCTTTCCCTTTCTGGCTGTAAGGCTCTTCCCATGTTCTTATAGTTTCTTGTGCCTAGGGGATCACCTATACCAACAAAGCATTTGGCTTCAGACCCTCCCTCTCCAACAAGATTGCAAGTGAAATTGGACATCTATGTGTCATGATGTTGTCACACAACACTAGCAGCTCACAGAAGCGTGATATAAAGAAATGGATTTTGATGGTTTATAAAAAATATCTCCTTTTGACAGCTTTTTTCAGGGAATCATAGAACAGCATTCAGGCATCTTCTTTTGTTGGCAAAATATTGCTGTGTTGCAAAAAAAAAAAGGTAATCTCTACTATAGTCTGTTCTGATTCTGAAATACCTTGGATTTTTAATGTTAGGTAGTGACAATAAAGAAAATTAATCTAATCACAGAGATTTTGTCTTATACAAAACTGAATATTTTTCTTGCTGTGAATTTCTTGCCATCCAGATGTAGTCACCAGGGTTTCCTAGCATTGTTTTTCTTGTTGCTTTGTTTTTATGGCACATTGGAGTTTTTTTAGCAATACACATTGGTGTTTGTGTTGAAAAGTAGATTTCCTCTATTTTTAGAAACAGAATTCCTCTTTTGGTAAATATCAGTGCTTGAGATAAAATGCTTTTGTCAGATCTTCATAAACAATGAAACCAATGAAATTTTAATTGGATGATTCCTCAATTTGTCAGTACCTGGTATTTCTCTTTTCCCTAAAAGAATCTTAATTTGTGCTTGGAGGAAACCAACCTATTTTAAAATCCAATCATCCTCCTCACATAATATCCATTTTCTATGAATAGCAGTATTTATTGATTCTTCTTTAACTGAAGCTTATTAATTAGAGTGGTACTTGTGAAGTAGCTGCCCTTAAGCAAGATTAGTGTGATCTACAAGTTATTTTTCTACTAGGTTTAATCACAATTAATTATATATAACCATTTCTTATAATTCTCTACTCACTCCTAGGCTGATCACATGGTTTCATCCAGCACTTCCTAATTTTCCCATGTTGGGAAATGACAAACCAGAAAAAATTAAAACCAAGGTATTAATGAGTGATTTCTTTTTTCTCAGTTATTTTTCGACTAGATTTTGTTTTCTCACCAACAACACATGAAGTACCCTCATGGGGTTCAGCAAGTGGCTGTCTTGCCAGAAAGAAGGCTGATGAACACAGCCAGAGCAGCCAGAATGCCTGTATAACCTTTGAGCTTGTGTACCGTATCTATCTTCTACCTTTTCTAAAACATAAAAATGTAGTCTGAAAAATGCCCATAAAGAATTAGACCTTTGAAGCACATATGCTTAAATCTGTAAAAGTAGTTAGATGCCTAAGACTGGACTGCAGTAGATATTTAATTTTTACTGAGATCAATTATTGTCTAATAGGATTCTGGCCCAACAAAACCTGTAGCCACCTAATTCTTGCTTGCTTTTAGATCACAGAATATCCTGAGCTGGAAGAGACCCACAAGGATCATCAAATGCAACTCCCAGCCCTGCACAGCACCATCCCCAAGAGTTACACATGTGCCTGAGAGCATTGTCCAAACACTCCTTGAACTCTGTCAGGCTTGGTGCTGTGACCACTGCCTTGGGAAGCCTGTGCCAGTGCCCAACCACCCTCTGGGTGAAGAACCTTTTTGTAATTTCCAACCTAAACCTCCCCTGACACAATTTCAGGCCATTCCCTTGAATCCTGTCACTGGTCAGAGAGAAGAGATCAGTGTTTTCTCCTCCTCTTCCCCTCTGTCCTGGATTGAAGGACAGGTGTCTGTTAAGGAAGGCAGGAACCTCCCTTGCAATAGAAGATGAAACCCCCTTCCCTCCAAATTATTATAATTTTGAAATTAAGGGGCTTTCAGGCAAAGATATGAGGAATAGGAATAACAGTTCTTTNTTCCCCTCATGAGGAAGTTGTAGACTGGGTTGAGGTCTCCCCTCAGTCTCTGCTCCAGGCTGGACAGACCAAGTGAGCTCAGCTGCTCCTGGTATGGCTTCCCCTCCAGACCCTTCCCCATCCTCGTGGCACTCCTTTGGATGCTTTCTAATAGTTTAAACCCTTTCTTATGTTGTGGTGCCCAAAAGTGCCCCCAGCACTGGAGGTGAGGCCGCCCCAGTGCAGAGCAGAGCGGGACAATCCCCTCCCTTGCCCAGCTGGTGATGCTGTGCCTGATGCACCCCAGGACAGGGTTGGCCCTCCTGGCTGCCAGGGCACTACTGACTCATATTCAACTTGCCATCGACCAGGACCCCCAGGTCCTTTTCTGCAGTGCTGCTTTCCAGCCTCTCATTCCCCACTCTGTCTGTACATCCAGGGTTGCCCAGTTCCAGGTGCAGAATCTGGTACTTTCCCTTGTTATCTGCATTTAAAGGCATTGAAATAGCTTTAAAAGTGCATCTCATGCATGGTGCTAAGAAATTGAATCATGGTATGTGACGGCCAAATCTTGGGAGAGTAGAGCCTGAGCCCTGCCTTGCTCCAGCACTGGTGCTACTCTGACAGATGCCCGTTCTGTGTGCGGGGAAAATCCCTTTTCATATATGTGCATATGATGGGCCAGGGGCTGAATTAGTCTTGTGCTGCCTGGGAGAGCTTAACTGGCTCCCTCGAAGGTCCACTACCTCCACAGGGACTCAGACAAGCACTAAAGGAGAAAAAAAATAGAACTTAGGTGTGCTCAGGGGACCGTGGCAATTTAAACTACTGTGAATTTAAACTATGAAGGTTGTATCTCAGGCTTGGGTTTAGAGAATTAGAGTTATTGGGTTTTTTTCATGTACCTTTGCATCTTTGGGGCCAGGCTCATGGCCAGGACCACATGCAGCCATCTGCTCTGTGAACTGTTGAGGCTGGGTGTCTTCACTGCCTGCATGGAGGGCCCTGTGTGACTAGCTCAGGTACAGGCATCTGCTGTGCAGGTGTCTGCATTTTGTCAAATGAATCCTGAGTCCGGGCTTAGTGTTAGGCAGCTAAAGTCATGACTTGGATTGCTTCCACAAACACCAGTTATGTACTGTAAGTATAATGCAAATTTCAGGATAAAAGAACCTGACAAGGAAAATAATATGCACAGGACTTGGCTTTCATTTGCACTAAGGCTGACTCACATGACACAGATGTTAATAAAGGTGCCTTACACATCTATTAAATGCAAATTAATCACAATTTAAAACAACCTGACATGGCCTGAGTGATATATGGTGGCTTTAATGTAAAGGAGTAAGGAAGGTGCCACTCCGGCATGCTTGTCGTTTCAGAAGAACAGCATGTTCACATGGCAGCCTGCCTTGTTGGATCTGATTTTAGCAAATCTCTGCTCCTTCTGCTTAATGCAAAGTGTGGTTCAGTGCACCAGGAAACTGGAACATTTGCTCCCTGTCTCAGATGAGTAACTCAAAGGATGACCATTATCCGTGAATGTGGGATAAATGGAAGGAAATGGTGTGAGGCTGAGCAGTACTCAGACTCTTATCTTCCACCTGTAGCTGTGATGAGAAGCAAAATCAGGTAATGAGAAGAAATAGCTGCTGGAGACCTCACACTCTACCATGTCATTGGCCCATGTCTAGCAAACAAAAGCTGGAATACATATGTGGTGCTGAAAGGGAAAGGATGTCTTTTCTTCCCTCTTTCCCAGATTTGGATAGGCTTTTTGGTTACTAAAAATAGGAAAACCAGGAAATGCAATCTGTAACTGGAGCTTGTAAGTAGAAGATGACTAGCACTAATTTGTGGTTTTACAGACAAAGGCTTATTTATTGCTACTGACTACATAAAAAATTTGTGGTGCACACAGAAGCCAAACTTCAGATTTTGTCATGCTTAATAAAATATTGAATTAAGCAGAAGTGAAACTACCTGCCATATCGAAAAGATAGTCTCAATGCCCTTTCAATGCTTTATTTTAAGACCAAGTACAAAAGGTTTTCACCTTACATAATTAACTTTTTATCATTAGGATTCAGAAAAATTGAATTGTGTTGGACACAGGTCATCATAATGAGAATTTAATGGATCTGTATTACTATGCAAGTTAAGCTTTGAATATGTGCTAAATGCATTGCATTACCATTGACCTATGCAAATTTCCATCTCTGTGACTCTTTTTTTTCCACTGCTGCTGCATTAAGACCCCCTCTTTCTCCTCATCTCCTTAAACAATGATTTCCTCATTTTCATATTAATTGCATCAGTTAACTGAGATAATGCTCCCACTGAAATGAGCAATAGGATGAATCACTGAAATGGTGCAGTTATTCTTTCTGCTTAACCAATTTCACAGGACCTTCACAAAGAACTGCCTTAATTTGACTTTATATAATTGCTTATCATTAGGCACAGCAGCCCCATGAAGTACCTTTATTTATTTAAATCTCATCTCTGATTGATGGAAAATTAGTCAGTTGCATATCTGAGGAACACAGATTGTTCTGCTACCAGGCAACTTCGATGTAGAATACCCCGGAGAACTTCAAAACAAGCAACCGTTAATGCACACTGAATATAAAATACAGGGAAACAAAGTGTGACAGCTAATGACATCCAGGAGTTCCTGTAGAACAACTGTGATGTCACAGAACTGCCTTACCTGCTCCTCACTAAATTTTCTCTGTGAAAAGGGAAGGACAGGCAGATGTTGTTCCAGAAGAGATTATACATCTGGCTTCAGCCACAGATATACTCTGCCTGTTTTTAACCGTGGTGATGCCTGTCTATCACAAACCGTGAACACTGAAGGTTATAACATCCCTCCTTTTAAAATTAACAAAGCACCCTACATGGTTTGGAATTCACTCAGAAAGCTTTAATCCACTTCTTATTTTTAATATTCTTAAAGTATTTATTCAGGACAGCTCAAAGGAATTGTTCACGCTTTTCTTCTTTGTAAGGAAAAGGGTGTGTGTGTGGGGAATTAAAATTTCTAAGGCAAATTATGCTGTTATCATCGACTGACATACTCAGAAGGGATCTAGAAAGGATGCCACCTCCAGCATAAAAGAAGCCATAGCATATTATCCTATCATGGGATTTGAGTTGAAGGATTGCCTCCAGGTCTCCTCGAAGCACACTGTGTACTTTTGTCCCTGTAGATGAGACTACCTGTCACTGAGCTAGATATCAGCAGTCATTAAATCCATATAGTCATAATATTGTTCTTTCCAGACATCAATACTGTGATTCATTTTCCCTCTTGCATTTGCTCCTACTCTAATTCTACATGCCAGTCTGACATATCCCTCCCCAGCAGAGGCCTCAGCTAACCTTTCCCTCTTGCCAGGCTGTTGTGGCTCCTGAAGAGCACAGAACCCAAGTGGCCCTTGGGACTAATGCCTCAAATCATCTTCAGCCACCGGCATTTGAGTCAGAGAAAACCTCCTACTGAGCTGAAAGCAACAGCAAAGAATTATACTGATTATTTCTTCAATGTGTTGCACTTGGAGTTTATTAAATACAAACTAAAGAGATTACTGCCCCATGGGCTTGCAGTCAGAAGCATTAAGTTGGAGTAAAGGCTGGGAGGGTTTCAGTTTGGGAGGGTTAAATTTTGGTTAAATTCTGTTCCTGTGAAATCCCAGGTAAATGAAGTGTGGTTTTGTTTTGCTTTGTTTCTGCTACTTTATCTCTGTCCAAAATATCTGCAGAAAAGAAGGTGGTCCTTTCCCTGGCCAGGAATTATACACATGATCAAGAAAATTAGATTGATTTTTGTGAGGAGACTGAGACCTGAGAAAGTAGCTTTTCATATTAGCAGTGAAAACCAAATGCAAATTTATAAATATTATGTGATGTTTAGATTGAACTATGTGTTTGCAGGATTTCATGCTTCATTACAAAACAGGACATGCCCTGAGAAACCCAGACATCTGTTTTATTGACTTCATTTCAAAGTCTGGAATAACCTCTGATCTCAAAGTTGGCAAACCCTCAGTAATGGCCACCTAAAGGTAAGTTTGAGAACTAATGCCAGTGAAAAACTCTTATATACTTGCTTCCCAAATGCTGTCTTGTTCAAAGTTTAATTGAGCTGAATAATTTTTTCCTTGTTACTTGGCACGCTGCTACGCCTTATACCATGGATAGTCTCATACATCAGGGGTATAAACTCACATGTCAGTGTAACCACAACACGGGGGCCAGCCCAAGGCCAGGGCTAGATCTGAGCATTTGTATGAAGATGATGTCCTTATCAACAATTCCAAGGAGTTTTTGTGCTAGCTAAGCTGCCCACATCCTGGCTGCCAGGGAATGTTATGCAAGTCTTTACCTTCCTCATGAGTTTTCACAGCTCGTCCTTGCTTGTAAAACAATTTGCTGGAAAAAATTAGGAGAATATTTCCCTAACTGAGTGCAAAACATGGAGCTATTCCAAGAGGCAAGTATTTGCAATTAGGAGATGGCATAGTCTTAGGTACACTTAAGTACCTCACTGTATATTGTCATTTATCTGTAGCTGCTTGTTTTAGTCTAAAATGGCTAAAGTTAATACAGTTGCAGAAATCTTTCTCCCACAAACCCTTAACAGCAACAATAATGACTGTGTTAAATCAGATCTCATTGCAATGTAATGAAGCCTGTCTGACATATTGCAGGTATGATACTAAGTAATTTCATAAATTATTAAACTGTAATTGAAAGTAATAGTGCAGATTACTTTTTGACACACTTAAAAAAAGACCTTGGCATGAAAATAAGGACTGTAGCATGACTGATTGGAAATAATGATCAATATCTTAATTTTAAGAATAGCCACAAGTTCCAAGTTTAAAATCAGAACAGAAAAATAATTGAATTTTCTACCACTCAAGCTACTCTTGACAATTTGACTTCTGTTTAACTTTTAAGTATAGAGGACAAATGGAGACATGTTTTACCTCACAGAATGGGAAGCTCTAACAAATTTGGATCAGATATGCTGAAATACTTACAGAAATCTCAAAATTTAGAGTAAAAAAATTACTTTCCTATATAATTTTTAATAATTAGAAATGCATTTTCACTCTGCAACTTCAAAGAAACTAGTTTCACTGAATACTTTGCTGTTATATAAACTGTATCATTTTATGCCTCTGGACATTTTGTGTTTCCTGTTTCACCCCAGTTAGAGGTTAGATGCCATTATATGCATTTATTTGTGCACATGCTTTATGAAATCAGCCATACCCTTGCACCTCTGCTCACTTAATTATATTTACTCCAGATCCAGTGGCTTGATGCATTTAGGCAGAGATTTGAAAACAAAGTCAACGAACCTTTGGATGTATTTTTAGATTGTTTAGCTTGGGATATTGTATCCATGAACTGCATGAGAATAAAGGTATTTATTAGACTAACCTGATTGTTAGTACATTTCATGTGATGCTTGCAGGGACTTTTCTCACAAAGCAATTTTTGGTTAAAAATCAAATATTCTAAAGGAAAAAATCAGATTCAGCAACACTTTTATTGACATGCTGAAATGTCAGGGAACACATGCACGAGGTGGAAAGGAGAGAGGGGCACTGCAGCCCTGTGGTGAAGATACCTGAACATATACAGAAGGTCACAGGTTAAACCTCCACTCTCACCAAAACGATTTTTTTCTCAGTTTTAGGAGATGGAGTTATACTTTTCAGTAGGACATAGTAAGCTAAAACTATTGTCTTCATAATTGCATAGAGACCTATGGTATAAAATACCCAAGTTGTCCCACTGAAGACAAAAAAATATTGCCTATTTCAATGCAACTATGCTTCACAGTTTCTTGCTCACTTTACTGGGTTTCCTAAAGTGAAGCACTTTCAGTTCAAGGACATCTTCATCTTTAGCTCTTGTTTATTTTTCTTGTCACTGGTCTATTGCTCTCCGGAGGAACATTAAACATCTCAATGGCATGGCTTACATGTGAAATATACAGTTGGTTCAGCACAGAGGGCTTCATTTTAGGGCTCATATTAGTGTGTTCCTTGTGAGTTGATATTATGCCATTTTTGTCCTTAGATCTTATGGGGAAAGCTATCATCCAGTAAATTGCCTTAGTCAGATAAACATTACCAGATAGATCTCTTCTTGCCTCTCTCAGCAATGGGCTCTGCAGAAGGAGAGGTCATTGTTCATTCTCTTTCACTTTATCCTGCTCAATTGTTTCTCGTTCTATCAAGACAGAGTCAGTTAGTTTTTACCAAGGTGAACTTAGGAAATAATAGTAACATAAACACATAGCTTAAGTGAACCAAAATATTTGACGGTTCAGGGAGAGTGTATTGATTCTTCCAGGAATTTTCTTCATTCAGTTTAATTCTGCCCAGTGCTCAGGAGCATGTCAACCTTTTCCACACCTTTGATCTTCTACTTTTGCTCTACAAAGCCGGTAGAAAAGTTTTGCAGCCTTCCTATGATTTGGAAATGGCTTTGTTCTATGCCTGCCAAGGGGTAAATGCTATTTAATTGGTTTTTAGCTTAAGAAAAAGGATAAAGGGTTTACAAAGGCAAAGACAAAATGAATAGAGTTATCAATTTTTGACTGTATGTAGCTTGTCTGTCCATAGGCAGAGTAATAACTCTTAGTATGGCAAATATCATGACTTGGTCTCTATCAGCAAGGAAAAGTTGGGGTGGAATGGGGGTGTAATTTTTCCTCTCTGCTCTAGCACTGCTGTCACCTGGTCATGCTGCATCTCCAGCTTACTGTTGTCCTGGCCATGCAGATTGCAGCACTGCCTCTCTTGGAGGCATTTCTAACTCAGTAGTCTAAAATGCTCCTTGCCTGACTTGCTTAACTAATGAAAATTACAAATTCTTCAGGATGGTGCAGAACCATTCAGGCCATTACTTGTTTCTGGACTGCGGTGGTGTAAGTGCACTGTATTTCAATACATTCAGAACTCAGAGCATTTTTTTAAAATTGAATTCCCTTTAGATGCTTCTTGGTGTGACATTTGAGGTAAAATCAGCATCAAGCATGGCCTTTTTAAAGAATCTGGCAAGAGCAATTCCTTTATGGTAGGCACTATTTCAATGTTATTCATTTGTACTGGAGCCAAGAGTTGTGCATTTGAATCTGTTTAAATGTAATTTGGATTGGATCAGTTTAACCCAGAAACTATACAGGGTAGACTGATGCTTTCATATAATCAGTGAGTCATATATGGATTGCAGCCACCCCTAAATATCTCAAATAAAGCTTGAGATTTCAGTGTGCATTGGAGTAACAGATGATGTGACCAAGGGGCAACAGTTAGCACTTACCCAAATGAGACAGATCATACCTCAGCGGGGTTTGTGAGTGCTAATGGGCAGGAATTACTCAGACAGCCCCAGATTAGGCTTTGAGCACATGCTGTATTTGACTGCTCTCCCTGATCCTGCAGGGATTAGGCTGATTAAGAGAGCGAGAGCTTCCAGATGCAGGTTTTCTGGTAACCTCTCTTTTTGCTACAACCCTTCCTTTTCTTTGGATGTGAAAGGAGTACCATAACCACAAAGCTCAGGCTCAGCCCCAATGCTGGATATCCTTTTCACCATGGGAGGCTCACTAGACTCTCTTCCACAGGTCAAGTTTGATTTTCAATCCTAAAATGGAGAGAATCATGAGAACTATAAGACCATTTGGCATTTCTCTTTTGGCATTCAGTTGGGCATGACTTACAGAAGTAGTCTAGAAATTCTCATGGGGAAAGCCTTCTTTGCTTTTCTTTTCATTTTGAATTGCACAAACATCTCAGACTTTTAGGTCAATAGTTTGTTGGACCTGTGTTATCCTTATGCTTGCTACTTCTGCAATTGGAAACCCAAGCCTGTCAGAAAGTGCTTGCTGCACATTTTCATATCTTCTGCACCCATACAAGAGATCCATTAAATCTGGGATGCTGCAATGATTGTTCCCACTGGAAAATTGATCTCTGTATGCTGAAAATCCTGTCTTCAATCCTTTAAAAAATAGAACACATTCAACTGTTTCATTGGTAACTGGCATTCACTGGAAGCCAGTCAGGTTGTGGGAACCGACCTTGGGCAAACTTGGTTTGCTCTTAACAATTATATCAATCCACCTTTTCTGAATTTTTCCTTAATTCTAAGAATCAGAAGGAAACTAAATAGGAAAAAGGCCCATGCAAACACTCATCTCAAACCCATAAATGCTGCACAATGCGTGCCTGATAGCAGCGCTCTTGATCAGTAGGAGAGGTGTGCAGCAAAGCTGCCTGCAGAATTGCTCTCATGCTGGCCAACAGGCCCATCACTGTTCTGCTTTGTGGTTCTCTTTCAAGCCCCTGTGAGAGTGTGTACAGAGCAAAAAATTGCTGCCACCAACATTCATATGGATCTGCCTGCCCTGCAGTGTGTCTCAAATGTAAGAGAGATGCCACACTGAATCAAGCTGAGGATTTACTATTCTGATATTCTGACAATGACTGAAACCAGTTGTTCTGGAAGATATAGCTGTGCAATAACTGAGAAGCGAGGTAGGTTGGGGATGGCTGCTGTATCCTGCATTCCAATTTTTCTTGCAAAATACCACCCTGCTTTTATAGGAAGTAAACAGACCTTTTCGTCCCAACATCAGGTTGGAAAGCTCTCATCTTTGTCTAGAGTTCAAGGTGGGTATTATTAATCTCTTTCCTGTCTGGATGACTCAGAGCTTTCCTCAGACATCATTACTGGGAAAAAAATAAAGTATTGGAACACTTATCGTCTGGGTCCAGAGCTGAAATGAAATTTTTTTTCATCACTATAACACAAGGTAATTGCATTGCATGCATTTGTGTTGTCTTAGCTGCAAAAGGTCAGTCAGATCCTTGCGCATCTCCTTCAGTTGTGTCTCGCCAAGATTGTGACAAATAGTTGCAGGAAGTCTCTCTTACAGTGCTCAGCTATTGTTTCAAAGCAGAGAAAATACACCTACTGCATTGAGACTTATAGCCTGCAAGTTTCTATCACTCTCATAGCATCTGTCCTTAAATATCACCTCTGTGCTCGCTGTGCTTCTTCAGCAGAACTTTAACACCCTTAAAATCTCATTAGCTGCTCAGAATTTTGGTCAAGGCTCACAGAATCACAGAATATTCTGAGTTGGAAGAGACCCACAAGGATCATTGAATCCAACTCTTGAATGAATGGCCCATACTGGGATCAAACCCATGACCTTGGCACTGTTGGCACCATGCTCTCACCAACCAAGCTTCACCTGGGAAGGATCTTGGCCTTGTGCATTTAACTGCTTCAGCACCAATATCTCAGAGATTTTTTCAGATATGATGACCACTGACCCTGTCCTCTTTTGCCATCCCTGTTCCAAGAAAGAAATAGTGACAATAGGAGGAGACACAGAAAATTTTGTCTTCTAAACTGACAAGTTTGGGGTTCAGGAAGCAGAATCACTGCACGGGGTGTGTAGTGCTTTTGTCACAGCTCAGCTACTGGCCACAGATCCCCAAAGGCTACCACACAGGGGTTATGGGCCCGGGAGCTCAGTCCAGAGCATGCCAAACGGGTCGGTTAGAATGTGATTTTTGAGGACACTGGATGGAAAGGGGACCTCAGTTTCTGACAACATTTACGTAAGTGCTTCTGAGGGGAAGCCATAGCCACAAGCCTCTGTGCTCTAGACCCTTTTTCTCCATGTGTATAAGCAAGCAGTGGGACAGAGAGTTTGCCTAGAGAAGCTGTGCAGTCTCCATTGGAGACATTTGATATCCAGATTGGTCAATCCACAGCCAACACTGTAACTCTGAGCTCTGACTCTCTAAGCAGAACAACCCTGGGGTGTGCAGCCCCCAGCAGAGCAGGGGACACAGCCTATTGCTTGGTGGACATCTTTCTTCAGGAGCTGGTAAAAGATTCATCTTCCTCTGGAGATGTGTTCCCATGAGCCATTGACTGTCATCTCTGCTCTCACAGCTCTGGGAGGAGCTGGGGCAACGTGTGGCTACTTGCCTACCGAAACACTACTCACTGTCTGCATGGCCAGTGTGGGGTATAAGTAATTTATACTGTTTTCCATCAGTAGAAGCATAAGAAAGGTCATGAAAATACAGTTCTGTGCCATTCTATTACTTAGTTTGTTCCTCTTGCCATAAAAGATTGAATGTTACCTCTTTTTACCTAAATCAAAGAACAAAACCCAAGAAAAATTCAGTCCAGTATAATTTTTTGGATAAAATTTCAGATACATCATTTTTGAGAAAAGCAGGAACATTTGGCAGGCAAATTTTTTTTTTTCTGATTTTTCAGAATGAAAACTGGGTACATTAGAGGGTCATGTAGGCACAACTAGTTGGCAGAGCTCACCTGCGGTGGTAAAGAATGCAGATTAAATTGCTCTGAAACTTCCTGTCTAATATCACCACTTTATGGGTACATAGAGCACATACCCAAGGAAACGTGAGTCAGTCTCCATAGGCACAGGCAGGCACAAGGTGGAGAAGTTTGAAAGAGAGATAAAACATACAGCCTTTTGAAATTTATCTGCTTAGAGCACAAGGTAATACATAAAAGCAAAATTCATTTTCTGTGTTTACAGTTTATGCTAAATGCCATTGTAGATAGAATCTCAGTTACAAATGCAGACGGTTTGGTTCAGAGTGATTTGATTACTAGCTTTTTTAATGGAAATGTCACTATTTCAAAGCAGCAATGCTGAGTATTAACTTCAGGCATGTCATGTGGCAACAAGTTGGACTAATCTCTTCTGTCACAATGGGTTTGGTTCCTCCTTTTTTTTTTTTCATTTTGGGTTTAAATAAAAGTAGTAAAAAAATTCTCAGCAGTTGTGCACAAATAGCAGCAGATGGGGCAGGAAGCCCGTGCCTGCCCCCGCTCAGTGACAAGAGAGGAATCACACAGGTGACAGAAATGCTTCAATATTATATGACAGAACATCATCACTGCTCCACCACAGGTTTTGTAAATCCCTGGTGACAGGCTTAGGGCAGCCAGCTTGCAATCACCTGAGAAGCTGCTATGCTTTAGTCATTTGAAAGTCTAGAGGCAAGCACAAGAAAATAGTTGAACTGATGTCATTAGTGACTACTTGGTTTGAGAAAAATTCTCTGATATATATTTTTGTCAGGGAAATTACTTTGCCAGCCTAAATGCTTTCATCCCATGTTTCAGCTCTGAACATTTATTTATAGCCTAAAAAAGCAAAATTGCAACAGAATTAAAAGACATAGTTTATGTGAATATTTGCTTCTCTGACAAAGCTGGTGGAAAGGAACTTTAAAATGACCTTTTCCTTCTGCGTAATAAATAGTATCTACCATTCATAATGGTGTAGTTTATTTTCATTACATGACTGGAGGTTTTGAGTTTCCTTCAGTAACACATCAAGTTAACTTGTGCACAAGGCTTTTGCAGGCTTGTCATTGTGCTGGCTTGATGACAAGGCGAGGCAGTGAGTAAGGAGCCTCGGGGGTCAGATGCTCCGCTTGACCTTTGAGACCCTACTTTGCACAGATATTACACCTCAGCAACATTCTTTTGTCCCTTGCAACATAACCTCTGCTCAAATATTACCATACAGGACCAGGCTGTTGTTGATATAAACATGTTTTAAAAGCATTTTTGTACAGTTATTTTGTAACTCTTATCTATAAATCCCTTCAATGAAATTTCAGAGAGTTATTGAGCTGTGAAACTACGCAGAGGAGACATTTTTCTCATCCTGGGTCAGCATTTTCTGACTTTCTGTAAACATTCTCTCACATGATGCTCGTTAATAGGCTTCCTCATGCAGAAAATTCTTGGCAGCCACTGGAAAAGTTCTCCAAAAGACTGATTACTTTCCCTTTGCCTGAGGCCAGTTGCCGATCATGGCCCTTACGTAGCATGACAAACACAGTTAATATCAGAATATGCAGCCAGGACTCTGAAACACTCAGTCATGCACCAGTTAAAGCTTGGCCTACCAACACCCCAGGAGGTATATTAATATGCTGCAACCTGTTGGTACCAGTTCCCAAGAGTTTTAAAAGAGGTAGGGGGGATGGAGGATGAAGACAGTGAAGGATGAATCTAGCTGGAGTTCACCCAAGGGCACACTGCCATGGCCTGAGGGCACTGATGTGATGGACTGTTCCTGCCAGCCCCTCCTGGGGGGTTTCCAACCCTGCTCATGGCCCAGCACCACATTTCAGTCCAACTGGCCCCAAACCAATATCCCATCCAGCCCTCAGCCCTGCCCCAGGGACACGCCTGATTCCTCGGCTGGGGTTTCCCATGGCCACTTCCCAGCTGCCCTGTCCCTGCTGAGGTGCTGGGATGGACTGCAGCTGGCAAAGCCCTGCCCTGCCAGCCCCTGGGGCCCCACCACCATTTGTATATAGGATGCTCCTGGGATAACTTCCCAGACTCCGTCCCTTTTTCCCTGACCTAAGAGCACAATGCACACTTGTATCATGACAAATTGTGCCATCTTATTTTCTGAAGATAAATACAGGTATTTCTGGGAGGAATCAGAATGTGGTTAATTATCAGTGGTGGCAATGATCCTGCATGTCTACTGTGCCAAGCAGATACATCCCCAAGCACTTTGCAAATGTTGCTACTTGTGTTAATATAAGAGAGAGTTCAGCAAAGCTGCAAAAAAAGATGAAATGCTGTAACTATAACAGCAGGCAGTGCCACTACAATAACTCAAGACAAATGAAATGTTAAGTGACCCTCTGAAGTATGTGGGGGATGGGACAGAGGGAGGAAGGTGTTAGAAAGGCCCAGTGGAATTTGGCTAAAACAGCCATGCTGGGTAAAAAAAATTGTTTTGCAACAGTTGTTGCAAAGTATTTCTCTTTGCCTGAGCTGTCACGTTTAAACTCTGTCACAAAGCTGTCTGGTGGAATTTTATAGTGGAAGCAATTTATCTGGAGCCAAAACGTAGGGAAACTAAGTACGCATACAATAGTGGGAAATAGACCTCCAACATACTCTTCCCAGGCCTTTTGGGTGAGACATTTAATGTTTATGAGCAAAAAACCCATAAACCCAATATGTAAGTGGTAACATCCTTGCATGCAACAACAAAATTAGGACCAGAAACCAGATCATGCTTTCAAACAGAATGTGGATGATAGGATAGGTCCGTGAGATCTAAATTTCTGTGAGTTTGCACAAACTTATAAAATTGTATATATGTCTGTTCACTAAACTCTGACTAAACAAGTTCAAGTACTCTGTTCTGTGTATTCCTTACAAATCTTCTAGGCTTTCTTTATTGTGGCTGAAAAAAAAATTCAATTTAGAATTGTGTAATAAACAGTTCCTCTAATCTCACTAAAAGACACTATCAAGTTTTACAAGGAAAGCATTGGCATGGGCTAGATAGGTCCAGAGGAAACTTTGCTGTAAGTCTTTAAATGTTTTTTCCCTCTTTTTTGTTTTCCAGACTTTAGATAAGACTTCCACATGCACACACAGATGCTGAATTTCACCTTCTTTGTAAAACAAGTTACAACTTAGATTCCCAAAACCAGATGCATTATTAATTACTGACAGACAGAAAGTTCTTACAGCTTCATTCTTGTATTTCCCTGTCTAAATTTTTTTTCCTGGGATTCCATGTCTCATCTTTGCTCACACTGATGTTTCAGTAAGATGCCTCAATTTGCATGTGTCCTGTTGAATGGAGGATGGGAGACACCAGCTTCCATGTGCAGGCTCTGGTGCATTGTGCTCCTGGCAGCTATTGAAGCATTGCTAAGAATGGAACATAACTGAAAAGACAGCTTGGAACGAAAATTTGGCTTTGCACAACAGGGATAGATGGTGAAATTAAATGCATGTCAAAGTAAAGTGATGCATGTAGGAAAGCCATCACCCAAATTTCATTTGTAAAATGAGGGGTTCTGACCTAACCTTTGCCAGTTTTGAGAGAGACTTTAGGGAAAAAAAATGATAATTCCATGAAAATGACAGCCCAGTGCTCAGCACTGAACAACAACAACAACAACAACAACAGCAACAACAACAACAAAACTGCAAATGTTAGGAACTATTGGTAAAGCAATAGAGAACAAAACAGAGTTCATTATGCCTTTATATAAATGCATGGCATGTCTGTGTCTTTATATTGTTCTGTTCTTTTCATCTCAAAAAGAATATAGGTAGAACTGGAAAAAGGTTCAATTGTCCTTGATTGTCAAGGGCTATCAATATATGGGATGTGTGCTGTGCAAGGAATAGCTAAGTAAGCTAAGATTCTTCTTTCTGGAAAAGAGATAAATTACAGGGGACATACTAGAAGCCTATAAAATAAGGAGTGAGGTGGAAAGGATGGATGGGAGCTGATGGTTCACTGTCTCTTCCACTACGAGTACTAGGGATCATCAAAGTAAGATAGTAGGAACAAGCTTCAAAACAAGCAGAAGGAGGTTGTTCTTCGTGCAGTAGGTGATACATCAGTGATACTGCCTGCCAAGGGATGCAGTGAATACTAAAGGTTTAGGGGGGAACTAGGAGACACTGGACATGCTTGATGGAAGAGAAATACATTGGGGAGTATACAATACGAGGCAGCCAGACTTAGCCCAGGAGGACCCTGGGTTGAAAATAGGTGGTGACTGGGAAAGTGTAATGAAGGACTGCAGTCTACTCTTGCCATTTGCTTAGTTCTTCCCGGTCAAGACCCATAGGGCAGCTGCAGCCTCAAATCCTGTCTTCTGTCAGCCTTGGCACTCGCCAGTTTGGCTGTTCTTATGTTCATTGAGAAGCAATAACCTAGCAAAGAAAGGATTCTTCAAGTCTGGTGGACTTGGAAGTGCTAGGGTAATGGTTGGACTTGATGATGTTAAAGGTCTTTTTTCTACCTTGAATGATTCTATGGTTCTTTACCTCCTTTTTTTTTTTTTTTTTTTTTTAATAATGCAGTTTCTAGACTGCATCTAACTCCTATTGATCTACGTACTAACGTACCCTTATGAATCAGACCAATGCAGTTCTTATTCCAGAGGTGTTCTTATGTCCATCAATATAAATACGTCCTTTATATTCACAGTTCAATTCCTCCCTTTTGTCTTTTTCCTATCTGTGCTTTTCATGCCCGTGCTATGTCATTTCTATTGCAAAACAAAGGAAAGGCCTTTGTATTACACAAGGAAATCTAATTTGCTTTTCACAATGGACCTAAAACTGGTGATTGATGTGTTTCAGTAATTAAATTCTGCTACTTGCAAGTTGGTGAATGTAAGATTTAGGAAGACAGGGAGAATGGGTGAAAATGGAAAATATATTAGCAACTTTCGTGTCTTGTGCTACAGTGTTCAATATTCCACCCATTTATGTTTGAACAGGAGAACAACTTCCTAATACATGAAGATGACCCTGTATATTGGGGAGGAAAAGTCTGATAATTATACTGCCTATTGAGAGAGGAATGATTGAGCACTGGGTGCCAGCATATATTGTCTCAGGAGAAAAAAGAAGCAAAAATGGTGAGTATTTGACAAGTCAGAAGTTGTAAGGAAGCTACAATCCTTTGACAGTAGTGGTATATTTTAACTCCATGCAAAAAGTTGATCTCATGCCATTCTCAGACTGCCTTTTCACAGCACAGGACCTCACTGTACGCAGGTACCCAATGTAAATCTGGCACATACACTCACACAGGGGAAAGCTTAACCCCAAGATTCTGCTGCTATGTGAGCACTAATGTATTTTGCTTCTCTGATTTTCTACTGAAGCTTTCAGTGTTTCTGCTCAGTGCCCAGCAGACTTACCTTCATATTAAGCAACATGAATGATATACATTACCTATTGCTCATTCTTTTGTCAGCCTCTCTGAAGGGAAGAAATAGTGTGTGCTGGGTGGTATTTTGTTTATCTATTGGAACCTTGGACAGGTCTTTAGTAGATCGACTTCCCCCATTTGAGGTCTTTCAAAAGACTAGATGTCCTGAATTACGTGTTACAGCTAGAAGTCACCTGGAAGGTGCAGCCTTTGTGCTGTACCCTCATACCTCACCAACATTGTAGCTGACAGCTAAATAAACAGGTAAATGCCTTCTGGCCTTCAAATCTGCAAATAGCTGCATCACTTAGCTGATTGAAAAAGTCTTAATGGCCAAAATAAATGTTGGTATGTAGGATAAATTTGTAAGCACTCCACTACTGAGCTGCACTGTAGCTTGGCAGACTTTCTAGTGTTCATTCTGTGTTCCCCTGATGGAATACCATCCATAGAGCCCAGAGATCTTTGGTGCCTGGGACAGACAGTGAACATTCAACTTGCTTTTGTGGGCCTCCATAGCCTTTTCAACTGGTAACACGGGCCTGTGAAGCCAGATTTCAGACTGCATCTAAGAACAAAGTAGTGCTGGATGCACTCTGCAAGCAGGGTTCTTCCCACTGTGTTGACACGTTTATTTTGTGGTAGCTTAATTTTCTAGCTGATGTTCTGATCTAATTAAGTCCATTGTCAGTAAATTAAAAGTCATGACGATGTGACTGCCTTTGGGAGGCATAAAAATGAAAATATTTGATATGCTGGGATATTCACATCTTGGAAATATGGTGTTTTACGAAAAGTAGAAATAACAGCCCTTTTTTTGAGTGGTTACAATGTTAAGGACTCTGCTCTTCTTATTCACAACATGGGGTTTGCTTCTCATCAAGTCCTCAGAACTCTAATACTTGCAGCTAACAGCTTCTAAGTGAGGTATACATCAAAAGCTACAGTAGAAAACTAGCCAATGAATGATTAAAAATGATATATATATACCAAAAAGTTTAAATCTGCTTGTAGAGATTTCTCAAAATTTCTTCTTTCCTTTTCCTATCCACACTAAACAGCTTTTGAAAATCTAGTTTTGTTTTATAGCTGACAGAGAGCATATTCTCTTCCTTTTGATATGTAGAGTTCTTAACCCTGCTTTAGCAGGAGTTTAGCAAGAGACGACTCAAACCTGAGTGCTTCCTGCTGCTGGCTTGTAAGATAGTTTGATTTTTTTGCTACTGTTTTTTGATATTGCCTTCTGGGACAACAAGAGCAAAGGTACAGCTTTGGAAGAAGAAAGGTCACTTCTAAAATACATATTGAAACAAGAATTACTCATTTGTTCATACTCATCTAGTGCAAAAGAACTCTCTTTCTTTATACTTGCAGTAGCCGTTTGACATTGTTATTACTTTCTCTTTTTTTGTTATTAAGTAATAGTTACAGCTGTCACAGGTGGTACTGCAGTAATCATGATTATTCAAATGAAAGGAAAAATAATTTAGTTTAAGAAAAAACCACAAGCAAACAAAAGGAAATAATATGAAAAACAATCCTGATTCCCTCCCCAATTAAATCCTTATTTGCATTGCATAAGTACTCAGACAGGTTCCTGTGTGCTCTTGATATTTTTGCTCAGAAATTATCTTCTGCCCTAATGCATTTTAAGTCATTTGGTAAACAGAGTGACAAAAAGTGCTTTGCAAATGGGGCTATTTCTTCAAGGACAATAGAGATTGATGTAGATTGGCATAACTCTCAAAAAGCATGGTTTTTAGGCAGAACCATGAAAACACAGGACACAGCAGTGAAAGGAGCTGCTGAGGGTGAGGTCTGGGGCCATGATACTGCAGTCTGCCATGTCACATCAGGGACCTGAGTCTATATCCGTTTCTAGCCAATACAGATACATTTATTCTGGTGTCAGCTGTTTAACCAGCTTTTCTCCTTCAGACATACTGGCCCATCTCCCATGATATATTTATTAAACACTGTATTATTAAATTTAATTTCACACTCTCTTTTGCCAAGGCAAAACAAGCCAAAAATTCCGTGTTTCTTCCTGTATGGCTTGTCTCAGCTCTCTGTCTAACAGCATTCTAGATTGTTCCGCCTGTAGTAAATCTGGAAGAGTTGCACCTGCAGTGCATATACTTGTGTATATCCTCCCAAAAACTGTGATCCCTTGTGGGAGTCCAAGGACAGGTGACTGAGGGACAGAACACCCAGAAGGATGTGGGAAATACAAGTCTGAGTTTATACTTCTGGTTATATGGTGTGTGATTTTTCTTTTCCAGATCAAGAAAGTCAATGTCTGATAAAAAAAGTTTTTGGTTAATAGACTTAGTCAACAGACATAAGACCCTTGCATTCTGTACTGGCAGCAGTGCACACCTATCTCTGTGTATTTATCCAATAAGTTCAGCAACAAAAAGAACCATGGGAAGAGTATTTTGACAAAAAGGGCAGGTGGTCTCTAAAGTATTTGACACTTCTCCTGACCACTAAAGGCAAACAGGCTCCAGAGAATTTGGAAAGAAGAAGAAAGAGGTACTTCATGGCAGTAGTGCTGGGATAACTGCCCAGTCCATTTGTGGCTAAGGAAGATGGTAGTGTCTATTAAAGATACATGTATTAAAAATAAGAGAATTTTTCAAAATTCTCCAAAAGAGCTGGCTAGAAGTATAACACAGAAATCTACACAAAAGATTAAATGAACTAAATGTACGATAATACTAAAAAACACCAACAAACTAGGGATAGCACAGAATACATAGAGAATGGCTAACCTGCCATCCTGTCATCAGAACAAGGTAGAAAGGCAAAAAATCTGATAAAAGTTTAAATCTGAAAAGAAATAAAAGATAAAATATGTAAATATAAACCAACATGATTTTATGGCAGAGGTCATGTGAATCAAACCTGATGTATTTTTTTTATTTTTACTTCAAACTTGGTTTATCAAGATAGATGGATAGACTGTGAGAGCATTTGACCATTATTAAAAAATTGCTTCTTTAATATCAGTATTGAATACGTGAAATAGAATTAGACAGTGGCTAAATAATAGACATCAAGGAATTAATGCACAGAGGGAAATGTCACTGAATGGGATTTTTCAATGGCTTTAAGGGTTAAAAGTCCTGATTCCAAAATTGTTTTCAAAATATGCCAAGACTTGCCACCTGGGGATGTATATAGTGGAGATCGCTGATGAGAAATGAGGAAATTATTTCAATTTCCATGAGCTGGAATAGGATTTATGCTAGAATAGCACCTTTTGTTCTGACACCTTCATTAAAAAAAAAAAAAAAATTGAGAAATTGGAGACTGGTAGAAAGATAGGAGAAAAGCAGAGGAAATGCTTCACAAAGAGAAACCCAGCAAACTCAGCTGGTCTATCAGACATAAGGCTTGGTGACAGTGTATAAATAACTTAATGAAAAAAGAAAGGATTTTCTAGAGGACTTCTCTGGAATCAATGCCTGGAAGCAGAATGCAGGCAAATTAATCTGAAAAACACAGTGCAGTTTTTTAGCAGTGATTTCCATTACAGCAGATAATTCTCAGGAGAGGTGGATTATTTTCTATTGCTTAGGATGCTCATCAAGATTTGATACCTTTGTAGAAGTTATGCTTTTGTCAAAAACAAGTCTTTAGGCTCTGTGTAAAAGTGATGTTATATTGTCCTGTGATACAAAGACTAGACAATCTAGTGGTCCTTTCTGGGTTTTAATGTGGTGAATCTCTAGATGATTTTTAGAGAATTCTTGTGCATGTAGTACTGAAATACATATAAGTTGGTTGGCTGCAAAAAACGTATAAAAGGGCTATACGCAATTCAACCAGGAAATAAACTGCCCTGAACTCTCAAGGGGACCCTTTTGTAGAAATAGCAAGAAACATCAGCCTCTTTTCCAGCAGCTGAATGAAGACCAACTATTCAAAAAGATGAAAAATTAGCACTTTCTGTTGCTGTTAGTAGGTCAGTGTAACACTTGTGGCCTACTGAGTGCTCACCTGTGATTCAGTTTAAAAGACTTCTGGGAAAACAAAGGCTGTGCCTCAGAAAACCATGAAGCATTTCTGACACAGCCAACCCAAATGTACATGGAGAAAGATGGGGAGAAAGATGATGAGGTAAAAAGAGGAATGTGAAATGACTGGTTAATACAAATGAATATGAAATGACTGGTTAATACAAAAATCTTGTGTTAAGCTTTCAAGGATATTGAATTTAGCAGGAGAATTAGGGAGAGTTAAACAAACTCATATTTATGTAAAGACACACATCACAGTGAGTGAAAGAACATTTCTTTAAAATAATTGATTGATTTGTTTCCCATCTTTCACCAGGACACTTGTCCTTATTAAAAAAGAAAAATGTGAGTGTTTTGCAAAATCTGAGTTCCGTTCAATATCCACTCCCTCTTTGAACATCTTGTCACACTTTTTCTCTATAAATCAATGATCTGTAAGACGTCCAAGCTTTAATCAAAGGAGATGTTATTATTCTGCAGGTAAAAGTCCTTGCAACATGCCAAGGGGTGTTTGTTTAAACTTTAATGGATAAAGTGTAGAAAGCATGCTTCATTAGTCTACAGACAAAATACATTTATTTATCATTGGGTGTGAAGTCAAGAGTTCTGTAAGCTTGCTAAAAATTCTGGTAACTTCCAGATAAAATTATAAGAATGGTCATAAATTCCCTGAAGCTTTAGAGCATTGCCTGTAAGGAAAGGAGAGTCCGTTTTTGTCCTTAATAAAATAACCAAAAAAGACCAAAAATAAAATAAGACCTTAAGTCTAGAATTCAGATTCAAGCCAAAGTTTTAAGCAATATAGACTTTTCCATGGGCAGAAGAAACTCTGTGAATTCAATTGGAGATTTCATAATTTGTGGTCAAGGACTGAGGGACAGGGAGAACAGAAGAGTTACGTCCCCGAGGTGCTGTTTCCTCCAATATTAACTGAATCATCTGAAGCTCCCAGTTCTAGCAAGGCAGGTTGGAAATTCTGGATGAAAGGTCTTTCTTCTGAGAATTCATGTACTTTCACTGTGGATTGCACCTTTTTGCTTTCCCTTTCCCCCTTTCCCCCTTTCCCTTCCCTTCCCTTCCATACAGTAGCAAGTGTTTAGGTCTCCCAGCTAAAATCAGGACTTCTGGGCTACCAGTGTTCATACAACTAGAAAAGACACTCTATCCAAAGTGTTCACATCAACAAAACAGAAGACATAATTATTATTCAAAGCAGTATATTAGTCTTATTTGCAAATGGAGACCTGAAGTATGTAGAGAGCTGAAGGGCTTGTTTTTAATACCACTGTTAATGCTTTTCATTTATGCAGGTTCATCTGGGGCCAGGTCTGGTTTTGCATATACTGAATAACTATTTCAGCATCTCATTAACACATAATCAGCCCTGCTTACACTGAGCTGCTATGCAGTACCTGTTTATTTCCTGTTTCTTTCAGAAAAATCACCTGCCCTACTGAGCCAGGATATTATCATCTAATCCTGTCACATGCAGCTCGTGTGGCAGAACAGGGAACCGAACCCAGACTCAGTGCCTGAATACTTCCTCACTCACAAGGTCATTTTCCCCTGTGGCTATAATGGTGACTAAATGGTCATGGTAATGGTGACTAAGGATAATAACATTGGTGGCCTTTAGCCAACTTTGTTTTTGACTAAGTCATAGTTCAATTCAGCTCCCGTGCTCAATTCATCTGCAATTAGTCAGCTTCAAACAAATATTTACATGACAGGTATCCTGATATGTTTTTTACTTCCCTGCCATATTAAAGGCCAGAATCACAAACTTTCATTTGCTTTAGCCTGGATCTAGTTTGACACTTCTGGCTGAGAGAGCTCCTTGGCGCATTTCTGCTGAAATCCCACATGCACACGTGCTCTATTGCAACTGCTGAGTAAGCAGTCAGTATTCATCCCAGTATTTGGATGAAATACTGGGCCTGGGGCAACAGAAAACTGCATGGATTACCTAGTCCAACTGCAAATTCACTTTCAAAGGTACATCTATAGCTGCCAGCCATACAGCAGCTTCTGTTCTCTCAACTACATTTCCTCTAGTTCATGTATTAACAGTTGGTTGCTTACCAAGTCATACTCTTCAAGGAAAAATGTCTGTTAATGTCTCAGTGGAGTTGTGACCAGGGTAATGAAAATCATTACTCATGAATACATTATGCAACAACTAAAAGAAATAATCTATCAAATTGATATAATTGCCAAAGAACATTTGTTCCTTAATAAAAACAGCAATAAGCAAAAGTACTGCACTTCAGCCTAGAAAGGTGGCTGAAACCTTATCAGATTTAAGGTTTTGACTCAATATTTGTTATGATATTCACTGTAATTTGCTCAGTTTTGAGTTCTGAAGATGAACAAAAGTTGCTCCTGAATTAAACCGGTGTCAAAGGGTATTTAAGAGGCTGGCAACAAGGAGATGAATAATCATCACAGGCAGCTTCTAATGATGATAGCATTGAAAATGTGCTCCTTTCAGGATCATACTCACCATCATACAGAAACAGTGTGTCCAACAGGACTGGGGCAGTGATTGTTCCTCTTCACTCAGCACTGGTGTGGCCACATCTCGAGTGCTGTGTCCAGTTCTGGGCCCCTCAGTTCAGGAAGGACATGGAGGTGCTGGAGCAAATCCAGAGAAGCCCAACAAGGCTAGTGAAGGGTCTGGAGCACAAGTCTTATGAGAAGCAGCTGAGGGAGCTGGGGGTGTTTAGCCTGGAGAAAAGGAGATTCAGGGAGGCTCTTATCACTCTCTTCAACTACCTGAGAGCAGTTTGTAGCCAGGTGGGGGTCAGTCTCTTCACCAGGCAACCAGTGATAGGACAAAGGGAAATGTCCTCAAATTGCTCCAGGGCAGGTTTAGATTGGATAGATTTATATTAGGAATATTCTTTTCATTGGATGTTTGTCAAGCATTAGAACAGACTTCCCAGGGAAGTGGTGGAATCCCTGGAGGTATTTAAAAGACACATAGACATAGCTCTAAGGGACATGGTTTAGTGGAGGCTTGGCAGCGCTGAGTTAGTGGTTGGACTCAACGATCTTAAAGGCCCTTTCCAGCCTAAAATATTTGATGATTCTACAAGTCTGTGGTTTAAATTACAAGACATAACTCACTAGGTCAGTACCCTGATGTGTTAGGTTCTATGCCGGGTAAATGTAGCACCTGAACCCAAAGGCATTGATATAGAAAATAAAAGATAAGAATAAATAAATGTAGTGAAAATCTGAGTAGGTTAGTTGGAAAAAGAATAAGAAAAGGAATAAAAAAATAAAAGCAACTGTGAAATTCACTGTTCCTTTTCTTTGGACTATTTCAATTATGCAAAAAAAAAATTCTTAGAAATAAGCTATCTGAGAGGGAAAACTGTTAAATAAAATAAAACCCATTCCTCATATGAATAATTTAACATATTTGTTTCATTCTTTTAGGTTTTCAGGCCATCAAATTTATCAGCCCTGTTGGTAAAGAAAGACCTTTAATGAAAGAGCAAGGAACCAAGTGAGTCATATATAAATTAGAGTAAAACAAAATTGTGGTAAATTTTCTTCAGTCTTTTGTTGCCTACCATCAGCTTTATGGCCCTGACAGCATTAACAACAAGAGCCAGCACTCTATATCCTGAGATGTAATTAAAATACGCACAAAGCTCTGGGCATATATACAAAATACACTGAGAAATTCATGCAAATTGGGAAAAATTCAGTGCTACATTCTGAAAAAGCTTATTCATACCAATAGTCTTCCCACACAGAAGCTTTATTCTTAATTTTCTCTCACCAAATTACTAGAGAAAGGGGTTTTGTGAAAAAAGCTGAAGGTCACACTACCAAGGCAATATTAAACTAAGGGGAAAATGTGTTGCAGAACTGAAGGCATTAGCATTTAAACCAACCTGATTTAGATGATACAGATGTAAAACTTGATCTTTTCATACAGTAAAGCCTCTTTTATTGTTACCAGCTGTAGCACTGCATCTTCCTGTTATAAATGCTGTGTTTACTCCATTTCTCTGTGAGTAAGTTCCTGCTTGGCACAGAGCTGGAATTACTGTCCTTATGTCCCTTTTCCCACCAGTTGCCTACTTTCAGAGCATGCTGGGACAGGGAAATGAAGTGTCTAAGCTGGAGTGGATTCTGGCTCATCCTGGATAGGGAATGGCTCCCTTACTGCTGTAACCTAAGTCTGGATCCAGGGCAAAGAAGAGTCAGGTATCTGCACTCAGAGCTGGGACAGCACGAGACAGAAATGATTTAAATGAAAGGTGTAAAACCAGCTCCTTGTGCACGTTTTCCTATTCAGTGTCGGGAGGGACAGAACTGCGTGGCAGGAGAAAGAAAGGGTGATGCTTTGCCTGCTGGCACTGGTCATCCCTTCAGTCTGCCCAGATGCTCATAAAGCCCCAGCCTGATACACTGAGGCTGCCAGCTCCTAGCTTTCCTCCTCACTAATATTTCAGTGTTATCCCACAGCATTACCTCACTGCATTTTTGTCTCTGACCCGATACATTAAAGCCTTGTGCTAAACTTTGCCCAAAAGAATCTGCTTTACTGTGTGAAAACAATCTGTCAGGACAAAGTACCCATGCCAGCTCAGTACAAAAATACCTCTTTTAACACAGAGATGTGTCTTCTAAAGATTTAAGCTCAAGAATCCAGAGTCATTCTTTATTTCTCCAAAACAAATGAAAAAAAATCTAAATCGCAGTTTGAATGACCCTTTATTAAATAGCTGGCAAACTGGTAAAATGCCAGATTTTATTATAGATCCTAAATGACTGTGGTTAATTTGTGCCGAGACATGCTTTCTATTGTCTCCCCTGAGCATTATCTGAGTTCACTGCCTTATTTGGTTGTAGTTTATAATCTATAATGTTATTTTAGCTTGAAAATAAGGACAAGAAAAATGACTGTAACAATCTGGGTATGCATTTACCAGCTGCTCTGCAGATAAGATAGGTAATACTGGCAACCTTTGGCTTCTTGTGACCACATTTTAAAGTAAAATATATCTACTGTAAAATGTACATATCTCTGATAAAGTGTGGTTTTGAAGGAACAGAGAAGGTCAGATGTAATTTGATGTCATATTATGCCATGTGTTGACTTAAGAAATCAGAGGTGTAAATCACTTAATAAGATTACTGTAAGATGTACAAGAACAGGATATTTCACCATGAAAAGTCTGCAGGAAGATTCAAAATACATTACCAAATAAACGCTGATGCACATGTAAAATGTTTTTTGAAGAAATTTGCTCTAAGTATTAGCTAATATAAAGAAGCAACCATTTGCCCAGGAAAGCACAATAAGAATTGTTTGAGGTAACAAAAAGATCTAGTTAGGATAAATTTTCATTTCTCTTTCTTCTTTTTTTTTCTGTTTCTTTTCCACTTAAATTGAAAGAACTAACCCCTAAGCTCCAAAGCAAGAACCTACAAGACATCCAAATCACGGTAAGTCCTGTAGATAGCTGGAACAGTAACTGCTTATTCAACATCATCAAAAGCTTGATGCTGAGCAGGGTGCTGTGAGCTCCGTTGCCTATGGAACTTGAGGGATGTGACAGTAGCCCTTCAAAACAAATTTATTTAAGGTATTTTTGGAAGGGTTGGTAATGTATGAGGGATGTTTTACTCCCTGTCCTTCTGGGTACATGGAAGAAGATGTGAGCAGTGGTGGTGGTGGAGAAACCGGGAGGAACACAGTACAAGGTGTCTTGTGGAAATGGTTCTGACCTGTGCTGAAGGACCAGGTCTTTGTGAACATGTGGTTTTATTCATTCATGCTCTACACATGCAATAGACATATTTTTCTTCAGAATTAAGCAGAAACCAACCTTTCTGGAGACAAATAATCATTTCAATGCATCCCACAATATTACCCAGTTACCTCTTCTCTGAGACCAGTAACTTGTTCTTTGTTAAAAAGTATCAAGCTTCAATTTGAAGACACATGTAAAGGGATAATACACTAATTTCCTTAATAATTTGTTATATTTTTGGTTTAAAAAGAAAGTCACTTTAAGTTTTCATTAGATTAGCTTTTCACCAGGCCTAGATCTCTTTTTTCTGCATTGAGCACTACAGCACCAGGTATTTCCTCTGCAGGAATACACTCATACATTCATGCGAAAACATGAAAGCTGGGTATTTGATCATGTCTTCTTTGGGGGATGAAGGATGGATTTGAGGTCTGAAGCATTCTTAGGTGACATCAACAGCTTTTCACATGCTGGTTTAAGAGGTCATATATTTAAGTGGCCTTGTATTTAAAATATACTCTCTGAATTCTGAAAATGACCTGCATGGAGGATGAGACTGAACCCATGATCAGTGCTACATTCTTTGCAAGAGCCAGAAGTGCTGAGGGAAGTGAGAGGAGATTAGTAAAAAGACACATTTCATAACCATAGTGTGAACTTAATCTTTTATGAGGTCTCCAGCCCTCAGCATACCTTCAATGTCTTCTTAAAAAGAAAACCAGCACTTGGTGTCTGACACAGCAGATTGACATCCCTTAAAGATTGCTGTAAGCCCTGAGCTGTTTCTCTTCTAGAAGTGGGAGGCAAGAGGGGTGTTTGAGGTCCAGCTTATTGCTCGGCTCATGGGAACAAAGCAAGTCCAGATGATGTTGACCAGGCAGGGTTTTGTATCACCCTCTGAAGTGTAAGCATGATAAAAAAAAAGAGTGTATAATTTGGATAGGATTTAAAATATACTTTCAAATGCAGCACTTGACTTGTATTTTGTCTTTTCTTCTTAGCCAATCATAAAGGGTGAAGAGCACCAGCAGTGAAACTGCATTTTGTGTACTCATTGATGGGTGGGGAACTTATCAAAGGAACATGTTTCTGGTAAAACAGACCTGCTTAGCTTAAGTCTTAAATATGCGAAAGAGGTTTCCTGATATTTTAAATATTCTTTAGAGATGTATAATCCTGTGGATTGTGAGCCAACTGTCCCCAGCCCAACTTTTCTGTGCCATTGAGTTCAGGCTACAGAAGCAGCTGAAACTCTGCTGTAGTGCCGGGCAGTCCTAGGATTCACCTTCTAGTCACAGAAATCTTACACTCATAGGCATATACTTAAAAAAAGTAGATATTTCAAGGAGGCTCTTCAGTCCCTTGGTGGTGCTTAGTTTCTAGTCCTGTATTTTGCCTGTATATCATGCCATTGGCATAAGCTCATGTATAGCAGTCACAAAGCTAGAAAGGGAGGAGGTTTGTAGGTGGCCTAAAGTTTCTCCAATCTGTGCAGCACCCACACATTTTAATGTATACTAACACATTTGAATATAAATTTTATATATGCATACCTATGTATACATGTGTTAATTTGAAGGTCCATTGTTAAATTCTTTGACTACTTTGAAGTGTCTTTGTTGCAATAATGGAATAAATTGGGAAAACTATTTTTCAGCCTTTCAGTTGCTGGCTGATTGCAGTGCTTAGTGACCAAACCTCGGAGGAGAGATCCTGTCTGACACAGGGCCAGCTGCCCTGTGTGTGCTCGGGTCATTCGTTACAGGACCACATTTTTACAAGCCAGCCTGATTCCAGAGTTATCGCTAAGTTGCAAGGGAAGATTTCAGCCTTTAGACTTTGATCTATACCTATGCAGAGATATATCAATTAAGAGTGTCAAAAAAATCCTATTCTTATTATAAAGGTCCCATATTTTTCCCCATGCTTTTCCTGAAATGTTCACTGAGGGACTGGGAAATTATTGGACTTGTGATATGTTTGCTGTGAAGGCAACTTGCACCTGAACATGTGTCTGAGACATCCTAGGCACTGATTATTCTGCTATAAAGCATGTCCATATGCATGCCCAGGTTTTTCAGATACATAGAATTTGCTCTGATGTGGCTGCTAGACATCTGGAAATCCTGGACACCTGACTAGACTTCAAATTCAACCTGGCTAAAATAGCCAGGGAAAAAGGAAGGTCTGTCCGAGAAACCTGTCTGCCTTGATATAGCCTTACCATAAGAAATCAAAAAGTAAAACAGAAACATGTAAACAGGAGTACAAACCCCCCCAGTTTTTCAACGTGTGAAAATTATTTTTCCTGCGAGAAGGCTTATCTTCCTCGAGAAATTGGCATAAACTCTACTGTGACTCCCCAAGGGATCTACTGATATCAGCAAATCCACCCAAAAGCAGTCACTTAAGGAGTTCCTCGACATTTTCCAGAGTCATTTGAGCATCTGGGATTTTCTGTCTGAAATCCTGTTTCCAGACATCTGACCCCTGGATACTGTACAGCCTTTGAAAATGTTTATTTTGAACTCTGAGACCCTCTTTACTGAGGCTACTAGAGGACTCCTGTACAACAACAGTAATCACCATTTCTCTCAGTGGAATCAAAGACTGCCCAATTAGTCTGGTGCAAGGCAGTGTTTGTGTATGAATTATAACTAATGCGGAATTGAAAGAAAATTGTTCCATTCCCAGGTTAAGCACTGCTGGCAAAATTAGCAAATGTGATTCCTTTTTTCCCTCAAGGCATGAAGCTGGAGAAAAAAGCAAGACGAGAAGGAAGCAGCTTCTGCATTTTTCTTCTAATCAGCCATGCGTATTAGCGTATAAGGCAAGACAGGAAGGTAATATGAGAATCAGGCAAGCAGCCAGATGACATTGTGTAAAGCATCTTTGTATAACTGCCAGCTAGTGTCTTATAATATTGAACACTGAAGTTTCTATTTAGCAGTGTTGATTGAATGGTGGGAAAAAAAAAGTCCAGGCAAGGATAATGTCTGTAATCAGCACTGCACGATTGCTATTGTCTATGCTTGGTATACTTAATGGAGAAGCTAATTACCATGTGTTCATTTTTTATTACGTTTACTATATTGCATAGAGAAGTAATATGATTTTTTTTCCCTCCATGGGTTTACAGAAAACAAACAACACAAACAAAACCATGATGGATCCCCCTCTCCACCCCCAACCCTAATTAATTCTCATTAGGGCCACCGTTTTTATTTCCAAGAGGAAGTCAGAAGGCGAGGATAGCATGCCTGATGAGCTCGCTAACCTAGCCCAGTGTGTGCTTGGACTGGGCTGCTGATGGGTTTGAATGTGACAGGAAGGAAACTGCACAAGCCCAATGCACAGTCGTTTCATTTAACTTCTCTGAGACACATTCATATACCTACCGCTTCCCATGCATCTTACAAAAATAAAAGGGCAAAGTACTCCCGAAAAGTACTGGACTGACAACTTCTTTCTGCATGGTTAGAGAAGAGCAATGTTGTAGATGCACACCCTAAGAGTAACACAACGGTGCCCTAAAATTTTTTAACCCAGTCTTAGGGTAGCTAGGTGGGAGAATATTGGTCCCTCTCTGATCCTCAGACCATCCTCTGTGCCTGTCCAGTGTAAACCATCTGGCTGAGTTCACCCTCCTTCAGGCTGCTCTTGTGAGGCACCAGCACAGGCAGAGGCCCCTGCAGGACACCACCTGCAGCTATGCCTCCTTTTAATCAATGGCCTCATGGGTTGAACCCACCCTTGGGTCAAAGCCTTCTGCTCCTGGAGGGAAGTGGGCACCCACATCTTCAGAAGGTGTCTTGGACACCAACAGTCTTCCTTGGTAGGGCTTTTCTTTGTGTAAAATACTTGAACAGCTACTATGAGAGGGACTGGAACTTTGCCCTAAAGGTAAGTTGGGAGCTTGTCTATTGACTCCTTCTTCCCCTCTCACCTTGCCAATGAATAATTATTCCATGAAACATGAGCTTAGACGGCCTTCTTTGAATTGCGTCTGTGTGAATTAATATCTCACCTAAAGTCTGTGTACAATTTTCAGTGAGAATTGTGCCAGTAGGGGCCTGATTTTTAAGTGTGTTTGGGAATCCTAAGATGATGGTGATGATACCGAGTAGGGTGTTTCTGAAGTGCTTTTGTCTCGCTAACTTGCATTGGAAAGCAGTTCTGTATAGCTCTGAGAAATGTCTGATTTGCACTGACTGTGCTTGGAGGATTAATAGAGGTGTTAGCATAACCTCTGCCAAACTAGTGTGACAGTATTGAGCCCCATGAACTGCTGTGTGGCCCCTGGGAGAGGTTAGGATCCTGCTCAGGTCCTGTTACTCTTCCTGGAATGATCAAGTTCCACATTCATGCTGTGTTTAGAGAATGCACAAGGTACAGTGTCCTAGGGACCCGAGAAGCAATTGTCAGATGCTGATTAGAGCAATATTAACACCAAAGCACAGCTAAAAAAAAATGTTACTCAAATTGAACTGAGTGCGGATTTTAACAAGAAGGTTCACAAAGTCTGGTCCTCCCACACTGAAGTAAATAGGAAGATGTTACAGTATTTATAGACTGGATTTCAGAAAACAGAAAGAGCTAATGCACTCTCTTCATTAGGCATGCTCCCTAGTGCCTGCAAATTGCTGTATATTTCAAGCCTTATTTAATTTTTAATATATCAACCTGTTATGTAATCAGATATATTTTGAAGGAAACTTATTATTGCATCTTGTACTCTGACTGGTTTCCCTGTAAGAGTTCAGCAATCTATTGCGTGTGGCTTTTATGGACAGGATCTCCTCTCCTTTTCTCCTGCCAAAACTGAAATTAGAATGTCTGACTCAAAGTGTATTAAGCACAAAGAAGCAGTGTCTGACAGAGTGGTGGGTAAGGAGCCAGATTACTTCTCTACCACAGAGAGAGGGAGTGAAGACTTCCTCATCTAATAATGAAGATTTTGAGGTGAAAAATTGGCTGATCCCCCATATGGTCCTCTAGTGCTGCCACAGAGTTAGACAAGGTAAGAAAGAAACACCAGACAAAGATAAAGCATTTGATAAAGCATTTCAGTGCCTGTGAGACATGACTAGAAGGTCTCTAAAGAGTTTGGTTGCTCCTAGGTTCATAAATCTTAAAACCATGAAACTGAGATGTGTAAGACAGACCTGGCCTGGGATCCTGCATTTCGCCTTTGCCCTCTTATGCTGTGGGAGATGGGATTTTGGAGGGATGGGTTTAAAGATAATGTGCCCGCTGGATTCCCTGCCAGATACGTCACACTAAATCACTAAATATCCTCTTCTATTTCACTACTTTTCTGCATATCTGACTACATTATAGAACTATCTCATAAAGGGGAAGAGGATCAGAAAAGTGATGCAAGACATATTTACTTCTGAATGCAAAACATTTGTCAGTATCTATGGGTGGTACTACGTTTTAGCTACATCAAGCTGAATATATTGATGAAAACACTATCTAAAATTAGGATAAGAAAAGACAAAGAGACAAATTCAATAAAAATCCTGTTCTGAATTGGTGCTCATGTATTGCATACTGTGATACAGTTAAAGAGAACCAACTCTAAACTTATTTTGAATACAGCAAACAGTCCTGTGAATGTAGTTCAGGCTAAGTTCTCCTAGTGCTATGCCTAAATAGGCTATATGGGGTATTTCCTTAAGCATTTTCCTTGTTTTCCCCTTACACCTTGCAGAAGAGGTCAGAAGACAGGCTGGGAGCATCTTTCTGATGATAGACATGGAAAGGTGACCATAGGGGACATCTGAAAGCTTATTCCTTCATAAAAGGCCCAAAAACATGTGCTTCTATAATTTTAGTCACTGTTTTCTTCAACATGTCCTTTGTTATCACTGCAGTCCAAACACACAATTAAGCTGCTGATGTTCTGTAACAGAACTACAGAATGCCGAGATTGTTTCCCCTGTTGTTTTGATTTATTTTTTCTTGGAAGAAATCTTTTTCAGTAAAAGCAGATATTTTATATGTGAAAGTGTCCATTACTTCAAAAATTCCATCTGAAGAAAAGACATTTCAGTTGGTTCTTTCTCTCAGCTAAGGTATTTAGGAAGCAGAAGATTACAAAGAGAGTATAAAATGGGGCCACGCCTCAGAGTGAGTCCTATCTGTAGACACTGACTTGATTATGCAGGCAGAGGGTTTACAAAAGATCTGTAAGTAGCCTGTAAATCATGCATCTAAGAGACCTCAGAATGCTTTCTTATAAGAGAAATGAAGGTCCAATGAAAGTCTAAGGAAAAGCAGGAAGGTTTGCCCCTTACAACACCCACCATCCCAGGAAAGATGCCCTGCAATCATAAAGATTTGCCTCCCTCTTTTGAAGCTTGTGATTCCTGCTCCTCCTCTCTCTGCATGGGTGAAGTTCACCTATGGTAAGGTTTACCCTCTGTTCAGCAGCACATGCTGATTCAGAGACAGAAGACTGCAGTAAGACAGAAGCCTGCTTCTTTCTCTCAACTATTTAACTCTCAGTTTTTGAGGAACCTTACTTGTAATGAGTGTAAATGGAATAAATGTAAATCAGTCCACCAGACTGGCAGTAGACTGGACCACTGTAGATAGACTAAGGGCTTAAACAATGAATTTACCTTGTTTTTTGTCATCTCCTTTACTCATCATTAGCTCTGGTAACCCTTCGCAGATAGATTCTTAGATCACAGGTTTTTTTAAATCCCCTTTCACTAAGGGCTAAGCTTGGTGTGGCACTTGGGATGGGCTGAGAGCACACAAGCAAGCTGCACATACACTATCGCTTATCAAGGTGTGGTGGCATTTTGGACTGAAGATCACCCACGATCCTTTCTGATATTAAAGCCCAGCACAGATAGACTCAGGAGGATTGCTTCGTCTTTGTTACCACAGACAGGAAGACTTGACTTTTGCAAGTTATTAAAAGGATAGCAGTCTCTGATACAAAAAGACAAAAAAACCCCAACAACTAAACCTTCCTCAATAAGAAAGAAAAAAAAAATCCCTTCAGTTATAGGTGATCTGGCCATTTGAAATTTATGGCCCACACTGTGTTTGATTTCCCGCTTTCTAAGGTCTTGCTAGTGCTGCAAGACATGCTTTTAATCAGATTTCAAAACAACTACAGTTCATTATAGAGCTGGTACTTTGGAAAGGATTAGTTCTGCTCTGTCACTTGCATCTATTAAATTTTATTCAGTCATCATGCAACCAAGAATACTGTATCTTATGGATATATTTTAAGGCAGTAAAGTGGTGCACACTAGTGGTCCCATTAGTGGAAAGTGTCAGTTCTAGTGCATTTCTTAGCACTCCACTCTAATCTTTCTACCTCTATGTATAGAAGACATTAATGTGTTGTTTTAATTTGAGACTCAGATGCTCAAAAAGCTCTAATCAAGAACAATTTCCAGACCATGCAAGATAGAGGAGATAAAATAAAGCACTAAAAATAAATAATTCAAGACAAATTTTATTCACTACGCCGTGTTTTCTGTGGGCAATGGTTTGTGTAATTTCTTCTACAGTACCAAACTGAGCAATATCTCCTTATGAAGGAGCTTAGTTTTGCTTCACACAAAATGTTTGATTTATGTACTTGAATCCTTTTATCAAGTTAAGTTTAAATCTGTCTGACTGTCTCTCCTTGTTTCTAACACCTTAAAAAATGTGGGAGAAACCACTCCCTTCCATGGACACACCAATTCTCAAGCCTCTCTTAGAAAAGGAATGCTCCATTTCTTTGCTTTTTAATCAAACATATTTGGTTAACTCTGTTTGCGTTGCTTGCAAGGAACTTGGAAAAACAGCTTTGTTGCCAGTGTGAAATAGTGAGTTCCTTTGAAGCTGTAAACTTCTGGCCTAGTCTGACCTTCTTTTCACATGAAATTTACCTTGCATGGATCTTACATACCTTCCTTTGGGTAGGGAAATTGCATGTGTTTTAAAACATGCTGGCTAGCACATTTCTGATTTTTATAAATTAATATGATTACTAATCATACTAAATCATAAATTATTAACACTTGGAATATAAAGTAACCCTGTATTTTCCAAGCAGGGTTCTAAGTACCCCAAATAATTTTGAATATTCAGAGTTACTGATTTCATTCCACCTACTTGTGGCTTCCTTCTTTCCTTCCTCAAATATTTTTGTCAGGTAGACAATTTTCTGGCACCAAAGGCCATCTGAAACTTGTTCATGTATGAAGAGGTTCTACAGGGTAAGTCTTTGGCCTATGGCATATTTCTTACCAGCTAAGTAGAAAAAAACTGACCCTCTACAAAGATAGATCTGGACATTTTAGGGTCAATAGCAAGTTCAAGGCATATGATGTAGGGCTTGTCAGAGCCAGAGCAAGACATGGTGCAGGGGGCTGAGCACTGAGAAAGAAGGTCAGAGAAACTAGACTCAAGTGACTGAACAGCAGAAAGTGGTGATGAACATTGCTTTTGGGCCTGCTGGTTGATGGTGGGACCTGGATTTCTGCCCAAGACTGTGGCTCTGGCAGTTGATTTCCAATATGATCTGAGAAACAACATTGCAAGGACCTCAGTATTAATTACATAGACCAAAAAGAAGAAATAATGGCAAAGAGATGTGGCTTTGTCTTAATGTGACAAAGAATAGGATAAAAGAGATTACACTTTGCTGTGTGGCCAATGCCACAGTAATGAGTTTGCTGCAGAGTAAAAGGAAAGTGGGAATGTATAGCTTCTACTCAACAAAAGCCTCTCAAAGACAATTCCATCCTCATTACATTTTCAATAAAAGAGTAACTTTCACTGTCTGTCCAGACAGAGAAAATTAAGCACTTCTAAAGGCTTGTCTGTATAAGGCAAAATGGCATCTAACCAGATCCTGGGGTCACACTTAGGAAGAAATTAAATTACTTCAGCTGTAAGCCTTGCATCAGACTGGATAGACATGGTGGAAGGCTGGTCTCTTTGTTGGAACTGTTTCAGGGAAGAATTCTGACACCTGGGTCAAGATAGAAACAGGTAACAGTTTGCACCGTTGCATCCATCTTCCCAAGAGTATTTTTCCTGTGTTCAATTACTCTTCATCTTTGACAAAATGTAAGAAAAAATTGTTGGATTTTTTTTATAAGGGTTGTAACACAAGAAAAGCCTCTGGATAGTTTCTTTGTCTTAATCTTTATCTCAACCTCTTTAACACAAGCCAATACCTTGAGCAGGACTGCTCCCTTGATACTCTGACTAAAATTGCGTGAATGCTGTCTGACAGTCTTTCTTGGTGAACCGGTAGTCAGAGTGTAAATAAACGCAGTCGAGAGCTGTGTGGCCCTTAAGAAGAACCTCAATAAGTAGGAGAGATGGGCAGAAAAGAAGTCTGTAGCTCAACAGGGGCAAATGCAAGGTCCTGCACCAAGGGAGGAATAACCCCAGGCACCACGCTAGGCTGGGATCTGACCCGTAGGGAAGCAGATCTGTGGAGAAGGATCTGGGAGTCCTGGGGGAAAACAAGCTGTCCATGAGCCAGCAGTGCCCTTGTGGCCAAGAGGGTCAAGGGTATCCTGGGGTACATTAGGAAGAGCTTTGCCAACAGCTCAAGCGAGGGGATCCTGCCCCTCTGCTCAGCCCTATTGAGGCCACATCTGGAGTGCTGTGCCCAGTTCTGGGCTCCTCAGTACAAGAGAGACTTGGAGCTCCTGGAGCAGGTCTGGGGGAGGGCTACAGAGACGAAGGGACTGGAGCAACTCTCTTATGAGGAAAGGCTGAGGGAGCTGAGCCTGTTCAGCCTTGAGAAGAGAAAACTGAGAGGGGACCTCATCATTGTCTGTCAGTATCTGAAAGGAGGGTGAAGGAAGGATGGAGCCAGGCTCTGCTCAGTGCTGCCAAGCAATGGGAAAAGAGGCAATGAACAGAAACTGATTTGCAGGAGGTTCCACCTGAATATGAGAAAGAACTTTACTGGGCACATGATCTTGCACTCGAACGGGTCGTTCAGAGAGGTTGTGGAGTCTCCCTCACTGGAGATATTCAAGAACCATCTAGATGCAACCCTGTGCCATGTGCTCTAGGATGGCCCTGCTTGAGCAGGGAAGTTGTACTGGTGATCATCTGTGGTCCCTTAAAACCTTATCCATTCTGTGATTCTGTGAAGAAAATATTGACTTTATACCAAGTTACCAATCCTGACTTTACAAGACACATGTTCACCATGGGATGGGATCTGTTGCCCTTGATGACAAAGAGTCCATCACCCTTGTCTTTTGTTAAACAAGTCAAAGAATGGTAATAGAAAGACCTTTTCCTAAAATCCTACAACACAGAATTTCTCCCATGGCATTTTGGGAATTACTGTAATTTTCACAAAGACCGTAAGCATAACAAAGATATAATTGGGGTTTCCCAACAGACTTAAAAATAGGCCTGCTGGATACAAGTTAAGATTTTGTTTTATTCTAGGATGAAACTGAAAGACATTTCTTAAGATAGAGACTGGGAAAATAGTGAGGAACAGCAGCATTTACATATTGGTCATTGTAATTATAGGACTGGTACTGTAAGTTTGTCATACAGAAGACAGAGGAGAGATCTATTCTCTTCCATTTGTCTTGAGAAATTGTTGCCTGGAATAATGTTTAATGGTTTAATGGTTTTCATTAACAAACCCACTTGAAGAGAGCCCAAAAAAGAACAGCAAAAATATCAGATAATCAGTCAACAAGGCCCATGAATGCATTAAAAAAATATGCTTTTATACAGGTTGGAGAAAGCAGGATAGATGTGGGACAAAGTAGCAGTCTTTGAATAACTAAAAAAGTCATTAAAAAGAGAGAACAAATTGACTAAATTGGCAGCAAAGAAGATTTAAGTTGGACATAAGAAATAAAACTGAAGAGGCTGGTAAGAGAATCCTGTTCAGTGGGGGAATGTAAAAGCAGGCCATGCACACTTAGTCTGGTCAAAGTGTAAACTTAATCCTGTTTCTGAGGAGGGAGTAGGTGGCCACTTGTGGTCCCTTCTTCCTGGCAGGTTTATGAGTCAAAGCGACAGCCAGAGAACAGAATTAATGAGCACCTGCCAAAATCACCTCTGGCAAGTGCTTTTCTTATCAATCATCTAGAAATATTGTTGCTGTTGTATCACATTGATGTCGAGTTTACTTTCTGTCACTGACTCAAACTCCTTGATTGCTCCTAGAAAAGTGTGTTCTTGGAGGACAGTTTTGTTATGATTTCAGAAATCCAAAGGAAAGCCTTGTTCTAAGTTCCAGAAATGCTTGTAACTGGTCTTAATCCAGCTTTTGAACCAGCTGAGATATGCCTCTTGCAGGAGTTACTCCTGATACATAGCAGAGGGAACACAAGATGCACAGGACTGATGGGCATTCAACAGAAAAAACAAAGCAACAAGTGTTGATTGCCACCACTTATCAGAAGGCATTGTCCCAGGCCCAGATAGGCCGGTCTAGTGTCTAGTCTGGGAGGTAGGTGCTTCTGATGAGAAATTTGTAGTGTAATAAGAAATATGGAGTCTCCTGGTTTGCATCCAGATCTAACATTTTGGTAACAGTGATGACCATAATATTAAGCCGTAGTTGATTGCAGTGATGCACTTACACCAACTGGTCTTTTCTTATGAATGCCTCCCATTGCAAATCTCACAGAGCTTTATAAAGAAAATAGCATTTTGTGGGCTTTCTAAGCTGGTGTGCCTTTTGCATACAGCTCTATGCACTCCTACACCTCTCTATAACCACTGCTTGCAGTATTTGGCAAGGTATATAAGAGATAAGGTTTTAGTAGTCCAACTATTACAATTTGTAGAAATTGTTCTCACAGGCAGTAAATTCTTTCAGGCTGACAAACCCTCAGCCGGTTCTGAGGAATAAAGACTTTTTCCTACAGATATGACACAGAAATTCAGAAGTATCTCTAGGCCTATTAGTTACCGTTTCAAGGTGATGTCAAGGCAATATTTTAAAGGCATTATTTTGGGCTTTCCCAGCTAGTGGTTTTCTTTATCTGAAGGTTATTCAGACTGAAAATGTATGCTTGACCTTTGGTTTGGGAAGGGAGAAAATAGGCCAAATGCCTCCATCTGTATTTGCTTCCCCATTAGCATTTCCTTTCTTTCTAAATCACTCACGGGTCTAATGCTGCCCTAACTGTTGAGAAAAGACAGGCTGGAGAAATCAGCGGGTGATCAGGGAAGCACTTAAAGGTGATGGGCTGCTGCTTCAAAAAGCACTTGCATAAATAAACCTGTATCAGAGGGCAGAAGGGAAATGAAGCTCGAAATCTGGCTGTCTGCCTGCACTCCCTGGGCCCACAGGAGTGTTCCTGCAAAGTGGGAACAGGCAGAAGAGATTTTGCTTTTCTCTCTTCTCTTTGGACATGGAATCGGAAAACAATGAATTCATTCGGTAGAAAACCTTGTGAACACTGGCAGCAAAAGGCATTCCTTTTGCCCAGGAGATCCAAAATACTGAAAGGACAGACTAAAACTTAACTTCCCCTCAAGCCCTGCTGATGTCAGATGGTCTCTGACCTCCCTGATTTTCCTCCATCAAAGCCTCTGCTCAGCCTCTGGCATGTAAAGCACTTTGCAGGAAGGTTGTTTCAACATAACTTTTCATATTCTTTAAGTAGCTGGGTGGTTCAGATGGTAGAGCAATGCACTGAGGTCTCTGGCTTCATAAAGGCATCAACTCTTTCCAGCTGCAGAAGCAACAGACAGAGACAAGTGAGCTTGGAACTGCTATGTACAGAGCAAAACACTACAGAAGATGCAAACGGCATGGGAAATAAACATGATCACAGACAATTCAAATATCTATGACAGCAAAATTATTATTAGAGCAAAAGCCAGATGAAGGGAGATGATTATTAACGACTGCAGTGAGCAAGAGGAAGAGCAGTAGGAAGCAGGAAGTGCAAAGGACCAAGGAAAAAAGACTAGGATTGCTCTGCAAGCTGGCACCATGCTAGAAGTAAGGGGGTTCACTAAAGACAGCAAGAATAATTTAAGTTAAAAAAAAAAAAAAAGGAAAGATTTTCAGATCTGGACTGCAAGAAACAAGTCTGATTTGGAGAGCACCAGATACCAGCAGATTAATTAATCAGGTAGCAGAGCTGATGTAAGCATGCCATCGATTAGACCTGATATTGATATCATACTGAACACCATCACAGAGAAGGATTTCAGTTCTCTGGGTTCCTAAAATATTTCCTTCAGGCTGTACATGATTCTGCATTTAAAGAAGAAAAAGAGCAGGCGTTCTTTCTTTTTTTTCCCCTTTCCTGAGCTTTGAATTAAGGTGAAGTCACTTCATTTAGTTTCTCTCCCATGGCTCCCTTCTGGATGTCTTTTAAAAGATACTTTTAAAAGTACTGAGGTTTAATGATCTGACACTGTTCCCACTGAAGTCACTGTTGAAATTCCCCTTGACTTCAGGTTCTAAACAAGCTAATGAATAGGGTGAAAAATAGGTACAAGATATGTGAAATTGAAGCTATAACCAATGGGGATTTCCATTTCAGTTCCAGTAGAACAAGTTTTAAAATAAAAATAGAAGCCATGATACCCATTTCCTAGATGACTGCCCAGATGCTCAGAGTCCTGGTCATTCTGATACCAGCATTGTGCCCACTTATTTGCTCTCTGCCAATCAATCAAATAGAGAAGAAAAGGTCTTGATTTCAGTTCAGGAGAGAATGAGACATTTTTGTAATAACAAAAAAAATATTGCAGTGCTGAGCAAACCACCTCCACCAGCTCCCTTTTTGTTTTGGTCTGCTTTTGTTCACATGCGTCCTGGCAGATGCAAGCCCAATTTTGTGAGGCAGAAAACACATCAAAATAACAAATGAATATTTTGATCAAAACATTTCATGATGCAGCACCCTTCAAAGGATAAGTTTCCTTCCCCACTGTCTTCATGTCATTCACCTACACAACATTGATAGTAATGAATGCAATATTTTAAAACAGAGAAAATGGGATAAAAATTCCCAAACTTTCTAAAAGCTCTGGATTTCTAATTTTCAAAATAAATGAGGCATCACCCCTGAAGTATAGATGAAACAAATCTTACAGGCAGACTTATTAGTACCTTGTTTTTCAGTCCGTGTTAAAAACTCTTGATTAGTGGCTTCTCTTTCAGGCAGTTATTTGATTTAGTCATTCTCATGGTCAGTTGTGTGGCCAGTTTTTATAGCTGTGATGAAACACCCACCTGCACTTTTCAAATTAATTTTCTCTGATTACTCACAAGCAGACAGCAAGTTTGGGATGCTTATGGCCAGTTGCATATGGGCATTTAAAGATAAAAGAAACAAGTAATTACCTTTTAGTAAGATTAGTACCTTCCAAATGCTTCTGGACATAAGTTAGACTCAGCACCTCTGCTCCTTTTGGCTACTTGTGCCTATCCACCTGAAGAAGACACACTAAGAAGATACATATTCTTTGTTAAAAATTTCATCTTTCTGCTGTGAACCATGAATTAAGAATGAGGAAGACAGCCTTCCTCTGTCATGGAGGGGTAGTGAGTCAAGGAAGGGAGAAACCCAAAAACCTGCTAGAGCATGATACTAAACAAAAGAAGTAAGTGCGCTGGATGATTTTTTTTTTCTTTTTTTTTAAATACATGCAAGGAACTATAAAAAGTCGATAATAAATAGGCTGAATAAATAGTTGCTTGCAGGATTCATGCCATTGCCTCATTAAGGCATCTGCTGATATTTACCAGCTCACAACAGCTCAGTTAATGCAAACGGTGTAATTTCTTTCCATATTACCCTTCCAAATAATAGACATTACTCTTAATGGGAGTATCACAGAAATGAAAAGGCAATAGTAAGTGAAAATTTCACAGTGTTATGGTGCTAAAGCAGTGTCAGCACCAATTTAAAATGTTTCCATTTAAAATTTAATGAATATGGTCAGACACTGGAAAGCAGCATAAATGCTGTGCTGGTCAAGCAATGTCCAGTTTTCTTAATTGGCTTCTGTCCAATTCAATGGGAGTTCTTCCAGTCACTTCACTGGATGGTACCTCTGATCCTCAATGCTCCAATGTTATGTGCTTAGGAAATATATTAGATTGGTGGTAAAAGTTGTCATGTATCCAAGGGGTCATTTACTTCTCTCTCATGTAAAGAGAGTGATTTTCTGAACATGAACAGACTGGGTTTGTGAATATTAAAAATTACTGTTATGCACTCCATAATTTATCACTCAAATTGCACCTTCAGCTATATTGGGTATGCTCAAGGATCCTCAAAGACTGTGTGATTAAGTACTCAGTAAGTTAACTAAGAGTCTGACTTCTCATTTCCTCACATCTGGAGGGATCATTTACATTTGTCAGATTTATTACTTATTTCTAGAATATTTGCAAGGTCTTAGCATCCAGGAGTCTGAAGTTACATACCTGGACCTAAACTACTTAATGGTTCATAGGCTCAGAACAAAAAAATTCATCCCTATCTCAAGGAACTTATAGTCCAAGGAGAAGGAGAGGTGAGCAAATGGGTGGGTACAGAAAGTTCAGGAGTGTTTTGCTGGCTGGTGTAACAGGCAGTAGCCTTAGCACTACAGCAGCAGACACATGTGCCAAATCTCTGGTTTGTTTTAATGTTACTGACATCATGGCAAAGGTGCTTTCCCAAGAGGCCTTGAGGGAGATCAATGAAGGAGCTTTAGGGTTGTGTTCAGGGAACACCTCCTGTGCCTGGGAATGACAGCTCCAGTTTGAAAGTCTACCAAGAGATGGATTGCAGGCTGGCAGCTGGGGTGATCAGAGTGGGGAACAAGCCTTCCAGCAGCAAGTGAGCAATGATAGATTAAATTGTTTTTAAACCAATTGAGACCCCCAGGTGAAAGACACTATATGATTACAAATAATCCTGAAATGGCAAATGCTGAATATAAAGCTGGCAATGGTGCTCCTAGAGGAGGCAGGGCATGCACCATGGCTTCCACTGATGCAAGTCTGGTCAGCTTGTTTGTCCTGTGCAAGTGTTCTCTTTCCCATCCCACTTCTTTTTATCTTTAACAATTAGAAAATGAAATAAATTTAATACAGTGAATACATTATTTTTGAAGAAAATGGAATTTCTCCTGAACATTAATGACAGTTATTACAGTTTTTATTTGAACCTGTCTTGATTTTATTTTTCTGATGTTTATTTGATCATTGAAATGTAGGCTAGTGGGAACATGAAGTAAAATCAACAGTGTACCTTGAATCTAAATGTATCTTTTGTTTTTAATACTAGTTTTTATTTGTGACCAAGGGAAAAAGGCAGCTCAGAAGTCACAATATGAGTCATATTCTGCAAAATGTGTTTGAAAAGCACCGATTATGTATTTCAGAAATTCCTGCACAAATCCCGCCAATTTTGACCTCCGTAATCCTCAGGAAACCAGATTTTACATAGCTCTACACCACACATATTCCCAGGACTAAATTCCATATGACTCCACTCCCAATTCCAGTAAACTCTGTGCCGTTCCTTCTCTATACCTTCTCCGTACCTTAGGCCGAACCTAAAACAAATTGCTCTGAGTCCTATGGGAAATGAACCTGGCTCATGGTTGTTCACTCTGTAAATAGACCATTAACTCCAAGGCAAAGGTTCAACACAGATATATGCAGTCATTTTTATGCTTTTGGCATTATAATTCATGGGCCTGCTATGTAAGCAAATGTGCAGAAAAATACATGGACATATTTGCAGAAATCCCTGACCTTCTAAAATGAATGGGAATCCTACTGAAGATTCTAGTAGAAATAGGTCTCTCATTATTCTTTAAGCTGATTGCCACCAGTCATATTGGTGACAGTTTGCCACCCTCCTAGTTTCCCTTGAAAAGCAGGATTGATGGATAGCTCTTCCATGACCAACAACATCAAAATTCTGGTGTGGTTTTAAATGTGTTCAGCCATCATTTCCTTCTCCTGGTAAGATCCTGGCTACAAGATAAAAGTAATTAAGTGTTTAATGAGGTTGAGAGAATGACGCATTTGGCAGGGTTTCATGTATTAAGCTTTGAGCTGTACAGAGAGGGTCTAGTCCTGATAGAAAATATAATTTTTTTTTTTCAAACCTGTAATTTGCTAATGACTTAGTGGAAATTGTGGGTGCTTGATCTCTTACACAGCCTCCACTTGGAGCTGGCCCCTTGAAAGCACTAGCTTGGCAGGGCTGAGAGAGCAAGCAGTTTGTGTAAACCATTACCTATGCAAACTTGCCATTTTGGCTGACAATAAGAGACAGTGGGAAGAAAATAATTAGACTAACCATGCTGAGTGTCCTCATCAAAGGAAAAAAATCAAACCTAGAAATATGAGTGGGGTGGGGTTTTTTTGGTGGGTTTTTTGTTTTGTTTTGGTTTTGGTTGTTGGTTTTTTTTTTTGGTTTTTGTTTTGTTTTGTTTTGTTTGGTGTTATTTTTTTTAGTTGTAATCTTCAGACTAACAGAAAAAGAGGCAATGAGAAAGCAGAGATTTATGTCAGACTGGAAGTCCTCATTATCAACCCGCTACCCTGAGATGGAAAAAAATAGTTCCTGCAACTCGATTCTTCACAAGTAAACTCTGATTGCTAATTATTTGCTAAGTTTCCTGCTGATGTTCCCTGAGTGTAGGCAGGCTTGATGAAAGTTTCTGACGCTTGTCTTGTCAGCAGGAGAGAAGAAAAAGTGGGCCAGATTAGTTCAAGAAAGGACCCTCACTGCTCATCACTTACATTTTCACTGAACGTGCATTGACACTTGTCTGCCACCAGTTCACAGCATCCCTTCCACCTTCCTTCATCATGGACATTTGAAGTACAGCTGCTCAGCTTCTCTAAAAACGTATGGCAATAAAAAACTCTGAAGCAAACAAAAACTGTTATCATGTCATCCATCTTCTACAGTCTCAAGAAGAGGGGAAAACTTGCATGTCAGAAAATTATTGTAACAGGTACAGTCACCTTTATCTGTCTATCACCTCTCCTCACACTCATCAGCCAAACTAAAAGTAATAAATTATTGCTGTCCGGTATTATTTAATCTTTGGTATTCAGATGTTTCCCAGCTATCTGGAGAGCTGCTGGGACAATATTTCCAATATTTCTGTAACAGTATGATGCGTCTATATACAGAGAAGCCTGTGGTATCAGACGAAGGTCAGTTTTTCAATGACATTGAATGATAACTGCAAAATTGCATGGGAAGAAAATTGCAGAGGAGGAGCAGGGACTGGAATCTGGGTTCTCTGTGCCATAGGGAGGCCTCTGTGCATTCTAAGTACTGTAATAATCACACCTGGTCTCCTTTTCCTTCCTGACGAATATTATTCCATGTAATGTGGAAAGGTGTAAATGGGAGGAAATTAGAGGACATTTCTTGTCCTCCTCTCATTTTACGTCAACTACCGTAATTAGATGATAATCTTACAGTTATCCTTTTTTGGGAAGAAGAAGAATCAGTATTTTGGAGGTTGTGTGAGTCATCAGCTAGGAAAGACTTAACACCCACAAATCCATGGGCCCTGATGGAATGCACCCATGGGTGCTGAGGGAGCTTGCAGTTGTTGTTGCTCTGCCACTCTCCATATCCTTTGAAAAATCATGGAGAATGAGAGACTTGATGTGCCTGATGACTGGAGGAATGTCAGTGTTACTTCTATCTTCAAAAAGAGCAAGAAAGAGAACTCAGGAAACTATCAACTAGTCAGCGTCACCTCCATCCCTGCAATGATCATGAAAAAGGTCATTCTGGAGGTCATCACCAAGAATATAAAAGAAAAGAAAGTCATCAGGAATAGTCAGAATGGATTAATCAAGGGGAAATCACACTTAACCAACCTGACAACCTACTGTGATGGCAGAATGGATCAACAAGGAGAGAGCAGTGGATTTGTCTGTCTTGACTTCACAAGGGTTTTGACACTGTCTCCCATGATATCCTTGCAGGTAAGATCAGGAAGCGTGGGTTAGATGAATGGACAGTGAGATGGATCAAGAACTGGCTGAATGGCAGAGCTCAAAGGGTTGTGATCAGTGGAGTAGGAGTCCTGTAGTCCATGTCATTCCCTGGGGATCAATAGGGGGTCTAATCTAATTCAATTTGGTTATCAACGACCTGGACAATGGGATAGAATGTACCCACAGCAAGTTTTCTGGTGGTACAAAACTGGGGGAGTGGCTGATGCACCTGAAGGCTGTGCTGCCATTCAGTGGGACCTTGATAGGCTGGAGAGTTGGGCAGAGGGAAACTTAATGAGGTTCAACAGGGGCAAGTGTAGGGTCCTGCACCTGGGGAGGAATAACCCCAAGTACCAGCCCAGGCTGGGGACTCACCTATTAAAAAGTAGTTCTGAATAAAACCCACCATCTTTCCAATCCAAATAACATTGCATCTTCACTGTATCTGAGAAACAGTCATATACATTGTTATACCATCCAGGTACCTTTGAAGAGCAAATAGAAAATATCTGAAAGGAAGTTTGCTATCTGATCCAAAACCAGATTTTTATAATTTTTAAACAGACAAGCTGATTACTTGTGAGTTTGCAAGGAACTTGTTATAGTTATATGAAAGCTTCCAAAAATCTTATGCTATCCTAGTAGTTTTTTATGCCAATAAGATCAGTCGAGACAGATAAAACAAGCAACAAAAATTTATAGCACTCAGGAAGTGTCAAGCTACTGAGAAGTGATGATGCAGTGAATTAATGAGTTCGTTTATTATATTTTTTCCTTATAACTTTGCATTAGAGGGGATAGCTCTATAGACACAATTTATTCAGATCACATAGTGTTGAGTGCATTAGGTTTAATGGGCCTACTTCAAATGAGATTAAAGAAGTCATATTTTAAAAAAAAGTATGCTGGAATGACTAAAAATACCTAACTTATTTTTATTTTCCTTAGATTTTATGTCTAGAATTTCTACTGCCATGAGAGTTGGAAGAAGGACTTTTTTTTTTTTCCCCCTAGTTAGTGTAATTTTGGAGGCTTTCGAATACTGTGCTTTCTTTAAAAGAAACATATCATGTATTCTGACCCTTCTGAAGTATTTGGAATTCAGTCCCCTTCAGTGCCATTACTTATCTTCTGGGCTATTATATTATTTCCAAGCACCATACCATGAAATAAAAATGTGTAACCCTGTTCAAAATATAAACTTAGTGGCACTAGTGGTGAGAGAATCAGGAGTGCAGGTAAACAAATAAACAATGAAAACCTGTGACTATCTCATGATGACCTGTTCATGCAACTTCTTGGCAAGCTGTTATTCCTCCTTCTGCATGCATCTCATTTATCTCTGTTCTGGAGGCCACATTTGAAACTAACATAGTTTTCACAGAATAAAAGGTTACACAGATAGTTTCCAATGTTTAGGTCTGCATGAGGCAGGTGGTGCTTAAATTTATCATTAAAGAAATTTCCTCTGGAAAGGTTTCCTCAAAAACTTGAAGCAAGAAAGTGTTGCAACTTTGAGAAGCAGAGAACAAAAGAATGGGAATTAGCTATTTTAGAAGCTTGCTTCCCAAATGAAGGCTTGTCATGTGACTGAAACCCAAGCACTTAAATTCAGACATAGTTTTTGCCTTAAAGTTGCATTCTGCAGCAAAATTCTCTAACAGAAGCCCTCTGATGGAAGTCTTGGACAAAGAAAGAACATTATTGTGATCTCACTTTGTATCAGCTCTTGCATTCTTGAATTGACAGTTGCAAATCTGTGTAAAATATCGTAGATGAGCAGCCAGGCTCAAAAGTTACTGGGGCTTTATGGAATTGCCACTAAAGCCATTGCTTGAAAAAGCCTGGTTTAGGGCATCTGCATCTAAAGACTTGCAGCATGGTGCCTGGGATAATCATGCATGTTTGAGAAACTGTTCATAGTATTTCAGATCCTCATTCGTTCTTATGATCAAGAAAACCAATAAAAATTTATATATTCTCACGCAAAACTAATATCCTTTTGTGTTCTGTTGATCATTCCTGTAGAGAAAAACTTTTCTTTCTGGTATAGCAAAACCAAAATGTTCGGTGTGTGTCCCTCCACACTGTCCAGAAGGTGCTAAAGGGAGAGTAAGTATTTAACTCACTTTTCCATCAATCACTTTGAGGCACATCTTGGTCCTGTAAGTCCCCTACTTCTCTATCAGTGACCACAGTCTGTTTTGGGCTACCCTTAGGAGCACTTGGAGGACCACATCCACACACTCCAACCTTTCAGCCACAAGATGTGACACACTTCATCAGGCAATCTGTGTAAACCTCTGCATCCAAGTGTGTGCCTCAATCTGTCCTGAATTTGTAGGGTGTGTTTCTATCAGGGTAAGTTTTGGTCTCACCTACCATATAAAGATTTTGTAGTCAATCCTGCAAAGAAATTGGAAGGAAGCTAATTCTTTTGCTACTACCAGAGCGTTTTAGTTTATTTCCTTTGCTGCCTGGAGGAGGTTTTGTTCCAAGCTAAGAAAGACCTCAGAGCCCATTATTTTTTCCCTCCATTTTTCCCTCAGGGTTGATGAAAAGTTCAATGCTTAAGATGAGGAAAGCCACAGGGTTCTCGGCAGAACTGGCCCACTGCATAACAGCAAAGTGAGAGGCACAGGTTTGCTTGATTCATTGCATACTGAGTCATGCAACATTGCAACTAGAAAACTATTACTGTATCTAAGAGGAGAAAGAAATGACTTCTTAATTTAAAAATGACTTTTCTGTGTTAGGGATTTGACAGGGAGGATGAAGGACTAGAACAGATAAAGTGTCACTCCACTGAAAAAAATCATTTTGTAAACATGAAATATTGATCTGGCACGTATTGTGTGAGGGCTTGCTGTGTGTGTATATTGAGTTCCAAATGTTTCACATTCAGAAAAGCTAAGTTAGAAAAATCACTCACAGGGATATATACACAGAAGTCCACAATCTGGACTGTCTGGAAAAGCATGAAATGTTTATCTAGACAGGAAGAAAATTCTCTTCCATACTGCTGAGTAAGGTTTTTGTAGCCGAAGTTTTGTGTGAGGAGGATTTAATGCTATCTCAAGTATCCTTGATCTGCATTTTTATGGTTAATTAATAGAGCTAATCTGACAAGTGCTTTCAGTGGAATGTGTCTTCTGTTTTTTCTCTTTCCTTTTTGCTAGACTTCAGTAGAAATTTCTTTTGCAGCCCTGAAAATGGGAACATTTATACCCACGTCTTTTCATAGCTCCATAATTTAAATGTGCTGCCTCTAATTGTTTTTTGTCTCTGGCCCCTTTGAAACATCTTTAAGACTTCCCCATATTACCGGACTTACATGAAATGGTCGTAGTCTAAATGCACAGCAGACTAAGAAGAACTTAATTACAGATGTGCCATTAAGAGCACATTGATTTTCACTTAATAGGATTAATTCTTTGCTTTTTATAAATAATGTGGTGCAACCTGCTCAAATTTTCACTTCCACCTATATCTCTCACCATTTAAAAAAAAAAGTTTTAAGGTCTCTGTGTTTTTTGAGGCTCTAGTACTTTTGCTTTCATGCTTTTCTTTCTGATCATGAGGGTTAGAAAAATATTTCTACAGATACAAACATTTCAGATTCTGAAGGAATAAAATAACTCAAGAGCACATAGTTTGAGAAAACAAGTGTTGCAAGACTTATGATGAAGCACAGAGAGCTGGCAATGTACAGGTTAAATACAATGCATGTGTTTGGGTAAATCTTCTAATTCATTGAGCAATAAAGATTTTCTAACAGACCACATGAATGTTTCATGGTGAGGGTACAGTTTTGTCACCATTGTACAAACACTGACTATGTTAATGTCAGTTATGTACTTTTTATATGCAAATAATGTAAGCATTAACGATACAGTCATAATGACACCAGAATCAATACATTATGAAATATTTTAAAGTGTCTTTATTAACTGAAAAAATTTTGTACTTTTTTGTAGGTGGATACAAAGTTGGAATGATGGTTAGCTAGTAATTAAGACAGAGCTTTAACATAACCCCCATGACTTCAGAAAAAACATAATCGAAACTATAGCAATGACAGCCAAGGTAAGGCAATGTTCTGCTCATGGCTGGGGAGGAGAAGGAAGTGGGTAAAGAATGGAATCCCCATTGTCAGTGCTTCTCACCTCTAAACAAGAATTATTCTTTCCACAAAGTGTTGTGATTACAAAACAAATCTCAGCATCATTCATTTAAAGGATGCAGCACAACTGTTTGCTAAAACATTATTAAACTTTTCATTCATGAAAGAAAGGAATGATTGCAAAAGTACTAATATGATAGCAGCCCCCATTCATGATGGTGAAGGGGTGATGGCAGCTGGGGTTGTGACAGTTCGAGGAAAATTTGCCTCAAGGATACAGAATATTTCTTCACATAAGATGGCAGAATGCAAAGTCTGTTCGAGCATGGATAATCTTTGGTAAGAGAAAACCACCATCTCTCACTGAGGCATGTCTTGTTCTGCTGGGGAGTGGTGCCACACGGACAGGTTGGTGCATGATGACCTCTGTACCCTCATTCTCGTTGCTGACAGAGAGATGAAAGCAATTGCACCTCCCACTGTCAGTTATCACTGCAGATGCACATCCACTACCCAGGAACTTCAGGCAAGTATTTCTGTCCTGGAGACAGAGCGTTTGTGCTGCTTTCCTGGAGGTGGCACAGTTCCTATTCAGGCACAAAAAGAATGCTTCATGCTCACTCCCCTGGGAAGACCAGGTGGAATATGACCCTAAGATACTTCCTCCCCCCTGTGAAGAATTACAATTACAGTGAAGATCTGAAGTGGAGAGGCAGCAGTCAAATTATTAATTAGCACTCTGATGACTACATCTGCATTTTTAATATTTCATTTGATTTGCATGGGCCTGCAGAGTCAGCTGTTAAGTTGTAATTCAGCTGAGTTAAGTGTTTACTTGTCGTTTTTTAGAAGAGGGAGAGAAAAGATCTAACAGAATTGGATCTTTGTCATTAGACGAAGGAAAAAATACAAGCCTAAAGGCTCCATTCATTAGTGAAATGTTGGGGCCAACACTACCAAAAGAAAGGAAAAATCTTTTACAAGTAGGTGAAGAGTAAACAAATGCTCCTCAGAAGTGACAAACCGATGAATGATGCAGACTGACATTTCACACATTCACGTTAAGGAGGAAACCGGGCCTGAAGAGCATCTCTTGGTTGCTGATTGGCTATCACTAAAGAGAGTGTGGCACTTCTACCTGAGTAAGGTATGATATAATTTAATCATAAGTTCACAAAGGAAATGGCATTTATGATTGAAAACAGAAAATATACTGTACACTTAGTGGGTGTTTACTACTGTAGTCTCAATATGTATGGAGTTTAAGCAAGTATACTCTGATGCCTTCTCTTTCCAAAGTACTCACTTGGATTCCAGATTGCCTTCCACGCACAGCTGATCCTTCTGGATGCAAAGCATTCAGGTGTTGCCTGAAAGTGTCGTTCTGAAAGCAAACTCCTCTGATCAACTCTGTTTAACCTGCGATAGCACACCCTTCCATTGCTGTGTTAAAATAGATGTTCACAAGCATTCTTTAAACTAATGACTCCTTCCTGTAGTCAGCTGAATCAAAATCAGAAGTGAAGACTAGAAGAACCTGTCAACTGAAAGCCAAAGCAGATTTTCCATTTACTTTTGGAAATGTGAAAGTCCTTCTGCATTGTCTCCAAAAGGTTACTATTGCAGTACACATCACATGGGCAGCTGTAGTTTTTTCCTTCGTATTTACAGGACAGCAAAGTTGGGAAGATCTGTGGTCTGGATCTGGGAGACTGACAATAATTTCTGTATTCCTGGATGAAATTTATAATTACCACTCACTCCCAAGTCTGATCCAAAATTTGGGGGAATGGCAAACTCCCACCTCTGAATGGTGATACTTAAAACAGTTAAATTAAATTCTTCTTTGGATAAAAATGAAAAAAATGAAACTTTTCCCAGGAATCTGTCCATGTCTTCATTGCATTAGGAATTAAATCCTTTCAGCAAACATTTTTTCAAGAAGATCCAGACAGTATTGCTAAAATAAACAAGAAATCATAGAATCATAGAATCATTTAGGTTGAAAAAGACCTTTAAGTATATCAACTCTAACTGTAAACCAAACACTGACAAGTCCAGCACTAAACCATGTCTCTGAATGCCACATCTACACCATCTACACATCCTTTAAATACCTTCAAGGATGACAACTCCCTGTGGCAGCTGTTCCAGAGCTTGGCAACCTTTTTGAAAGACATTTTTGCTAATATTCAATCTAAATCTCTCCTGGCACAACTTGAGGTCGTTTCTTCTCATCCTACCACTTGTTTTATGGGAGAAGAGACCAGCCCCCACCTGGTTACAGCCTCTTCTAAGGTAGTTATAGAGAGCAGTAACATCTCTCCCCAGCCTCCTTTTCTCCAGGAAAAACACCCCCAGACCCCTCAGCTACTCCCCATAACATTTGTGCTCCAGACCCTTCCCCAGCTCTGTTGCCCTTCTCTGGATTCGCTCCGACACCTCAATGTCTTTCTTCTCATGAGGGGCTCAAAACAGGATTGAAGGTGTAGCCTCACCAGTGCCCAATACAGGGAGACAATCACTGCCCTGGTCCCACTGGCCACACTATTTCTGATAAAATCCAGGTGCCATTGGCCTTCTTGGCCACCTGGGCACATGCTGCTTCATGTTCAGCAGTCAACCAGCACCCCCAGGTCCTTTTCTGCTAGGCAGCTTTCCAGCCACTCTGCCCCCAGCCTGTAGTGCTTCCCAAGCGAATGGCCTGAAGTTCTGTTAGGGGAGGTTTGGATATTAGAAAAAAGGTTCTTCACCAGAGGGTGGTTGGGCACTAGAACAGGCTCCCCAGGGAACTGGTCACAGCCCCAAGCCTGACAGAGCTCAAGAAGCATTTGGACAATGCTCTCAGGCACATGATGTGACTCTTGAGGATGGTGCTGTACAGGGCCAGGAGCTGGACTAGATGATCCTTGTGTGTCCCTTCCATCCCAGCTTAGTCTGTGATTCTGCAACCCAAGGGGGGAACCTGGCACCTGGACTTGTTGAATCTCACAAAACTGATTTCAGCCCATCCATCCAGCTTGTCCAGATCCCTCTTCAGAGCCTTTCTTCCCTCCAGCAGATTGACACTCAAACCCAACTTGCTGTCATCTACAAATTGGCAGAGGGTGAACTCAATCCCTTTGTTCAGGTCATTGATAAAGATATTAAAAAGACTGGCCCAAATACTGGGCCCTGAGGACACCACTGATGGATGTAACTCCACCCATCACCACTCTCTGGACTTGGACATCCAGCCTTTTTTCTTCACAAGAAAGAGTAAATCCATGCAAGCTACGGACAGCTGGTTTCTCCAGGAGAATTCTGTGGAGACTCACTTCAGCTGTGACATACCTGTCATTCAGTTACAGGATACAGAAGTTCCAGGCAAAAAAAAAAAAAAAAAAAAAGTAAATATTCTCAGGGCTCCGGATGAATTCACAGTAACCTATGGGCCATTCCAAAGAAATTCCATCTGATTTTTCTAGAGTTAGAGACTTTTCTTCCTAATCAGGAATGGGAGAAATTTGGAATCCCAACATTTTGCAAAAAGGGAAATTGTCTACTGCCAGACTAGAGTTACAAGGATAGCAGTATTTGTTATTGTAAAATGTCCAAATACTGTGAAAATAAAAATTCCTAAGAATAGAGATTAATTTGAAACTGCACCATGAATAAACTCTTTCATTAAGACTACAAAGTTTTCACTATAAGTATTGCAACAGGGACCTACATGGACCAATTACATCCTCCTACTTACATGCAGTATCACATTGCTCATTTACATTGAAATTAATCAGATTTACTCTCAAATCCTTACCTTCAGCACTGATTCCTAACAATACATCATTTATACACTTGATTTTTCCTTACTGAACTGAGCTTAGGAATTCAAATTCTCAGATACTTGAATATACAATTGATATACATACAGCACTTTTGATGAACATCATTAAAATGCTTGTTCTTTTTAATCTATTGCTCAAAGATCAGAGTGCTCTTGAGCTGTAACACTCTGTTCCCCTTTGCTTGGGCAGATGAAACTACATGGGACAGAGTATGTAATTATTTACATGCTTATACAAGAAATAATTTTCTAAAGAGGTTACTGTATTATGAGAGTATTTAATGAAGTACTTTCAGCTTTTGTGGAATTAATGCAAATTTATGTGATGATCTACTATTTTACCAATCACTGACTATGTGCATTTTAATTTTCTATCATTCCTTTTTTACTGAAAAAAGTTGTTTGCATTATACGCTTGACTGAGTTTAAATACAGCTGCTTTGAAATTTGCCATTTATCTTCTGTGGGAGGATCTACAATTCCAAAAAACAAAATAGAAATTCAGAATGGAATGGAAAACATCTCCAACTTTCCCTTGGAAAGGAAGCCTGGGTGAGGAGCAATGACTGACATCCCTTTCCTTAGTTGACTGAAGGACAGAGCTATATTGACCACAGATATTTGTTCCAACTCCTTTCCTTTTTGGTTTTTCATGCATCACGAGATCCTGGTGTCAGTGACTTTGAATGAGAAGGTTTTAGAGGAAGAAACCCCCGTGCTGTCACAGAGCTGGTGACTACCCTAGGTGGGGTCACGTAAGTCACATGCTCTGGCCTCATGGGCCACCAGTGCTCTGCAGCCACACGTGGAGAACAGGTGGCTTGCAATGTATGTGCTATGTCTATTGCTCAGGTGGCCTCAGGTAAAGAATACTGGTATTTATATCCATGCACAGGGATATAAATGGGACAATGAGCAAGGTCTGAATCACAGTGCTGAAATACATTTTAACGGCAGCACAAGTAAGTTGACATTAGACCTGTATTCATTGTGTCACAACCTTAGTATTTTCTAATAAGGGAAAAAAAGTACATATTTTTGCCCACTCTTTCTTCTTATTGCTTAACCTGGAGTATTTCCATTCAAACAGAATTACAGTCCAAGCCTCCTTCCATTTTTTTTTACTGTTTTGTCATTCCCTCCATTCTTCTACCTCAGGCACGTGAAGCAAGCCTGCCTTCAAATACAGCCAAACCCACTTTTTACAAGATTAATTTACTCCCTACATCCATACCATTACTCAGGATTCAAGCCGATAACCATAACACATCTTTTTTCCATTTCCATAATTTTTCCTCTCTATACCAACCAGATCTGCAGAGCTTTCACCAAGCCTCAATCCCTTGACTAACAGAGCAGTATTTTGCTATGATTTTGTGGTCATGGAAACCAACGGACAGTGCATTGGGTTAGTTGTTCTTTGCATACAGATCTAAATCATCCTGTTGAAGTATACTAGTTAAATAAAACCATCTCCCTTTACATATTTTTCAGAAGCTGGAAATTTCCTTTAAAATATCAAAACTGTGCATCAACTGAGAAAAAACTTCTTTCCACATTTTAAATACTTGCATCTAGCCTGCTGTAAGATGCTTCTTTCTTTTCTTTTCCCATCAATTCAGTATGTGAAGCAAAGATAATTTATTTTCTTTACTGGTAACTCAGCCACTCCCTTTCCAGCCCTTCCCCTGTGGGGTGAAAGGAAGTGACTTGTCTCATCTGACATCCTCCCATCACTTGTACTTCCTTTGGCACATTTAATTGCATCATCATATTGCTGCCTGAATCCAGCTATCCAGCACCCTGCACCTTCCATATATTTCTTAACCAGCTCATGTATATTTTCTCCCCTGTTGCCCCTTATGCCAGGGTTTTTGCATAGTGAAATCCTTGGACTCTTACAGATCCTTCCTTAAAAGATCTCCGTTTGCTGCAAGGCTTATATTATTTCTCACTAGTCTGGCCAGGAGTAGACTGAGGTCACTGCTTATTATCCAGGACAGAAATATCTTATCTTTTTCATACATTTCCCTTTGGTTTTCTATTCTTTATTTCATCTTTTGCAATTAAAGTGCAAACTTATCGGGGTGGGAGAGGTTTTTGTTCTCTGTTTGTGTAGCATTCAGTACAAGGCTTTTGGGACATGTGAATTCCTAGACCCTGCAGTAATAAAAGAATAAACAGTTACAGATAGGGTAAAATAAGATAGTGAAGGCAGAATTATCTCCCAAACAAACATTATACATTGCAGAAACTTAGGCCTACCCTCAGCTTCAGAAAAATGCAGTAATATTAGGTCAACAAGCAATGTTTGTCTGTTTGGACAACCTTAGTCCTGGTGTGACACTGGGTAATAACAGTATGATTATGGAATTATAGGGATTTAAGCTGTCATTGACTCAAACTGATTCTTTTTTTCTGTCCCCTGAGAACTGTCAGAGCAAGAGCAACGTCTAGGGGTACCCAAGGAGAGATCTCCTGAGGATTCCCCTAAGCAACACTTTTCCTTTCTCTCACTGATAAATTAGAAACTCAGAGCTCTGATGAATAACAGCAAAAAAGGACATAATTCCTAAAATAATTACTTTGAAAATGTCCTATGGAAAGACTTCAAAGAATTCTGATGATATATGAATAATGAAGAGTCTGTATTTTATAACAGAAGTCATTAGGGATAAATAAAAGTCTGACAGAAGGTGTAAAAGTACCTATTTTCAATTAACTCTAACTCAAACTAAATAATGGATTTACTTGTAAATTCTCAGAAAATCCATTGCATACTCTCTAAGTACTGTAATTTTAGGAAAAATTGAGTGTATTTTGTGCATAGTAAAGTGACTGGATCCCTCCTTTAAGTGAAAATTTCATTTCAGCCTCTGCTTTACAGCAGTGCTGGGCACCTTCATAATTCTCCTCCTTCACTCTATTTGCAGAGAGAAAACAGAAGATGAATAGGAGCCTACAAGGAAACCTGATATATCATCTGGGGAAAAATCTTGACACATAAAGTGAGTTCCATGAATCATGAAAATACATTTCAATAACTAAGCTAGAAGGAAAAGAAATCCAACCTTGATTGGCCAATTATAAAACTATAAATGACTGCACTTTTGAGAATGCTCCTACGGCATCAGTGGAAGTTTTTAAGTAAGCCTGATGAAATCCTGTCCTTCTTGTGTCAGTATTTCAGCACAGACTTTCCAGGCTGTCTGATGTCGCTCTCATACTGCTGTTTAAAAAATTTGCATTAAAATTTTTTCTGGAAATGCACATGGTTTAAACATGGTTAAACAAAATGAAGAAACAAATTCATGGCAAACCTGTAGATTTCATCCCCATTTCATTTCCTTTTCAGGACAGTCTTCCAAAAATATTTTCATCAGGAACAGGAAGAAATTATATGCAAGCATAAAACTGTTATCTTGCAATTTTAATGTGTCTCTGTATTTTTGACAGTTTCTGCATATTCTAAGAAATTATTTAATCTAAGTACAAGCTGTACAAATTCTAATTTTTTTTCACTGTTGCACATCTATTATATTTTATGGATTGTTCTTACAACGTGGATGGAGCTCTGATAAACCACAGATTTAACAGATTTAATCAAAGACTATGCATGTAGCAGAGGACAGTGTTTCTGTAGGAACCATAATGTTATAATTTCCTGCTCTTTCCAGTATATAGCCCTAATATTTCATTAGCATACAGCCTGGCTAAGCTTTTTTGATGTTTTAGCCTGGCTTCTTTGGACAATATATCAAACCTGATGTCCCCGTGCTGTGGATCTGCTTCTTCCCTCTCTCAGAAAATGTATTCTGAACAGGAAAGCCACAGAGCTAATGGCAAGCCCAGATGTTATGCAAGAAGCTGTGCCTGAGCTGCAGGAAGAGATCCAGCCTGGTACAAAAGAAAAGGCAGGTTGGAGGTGGCAATGGTGCACCCTGTTTGGCAGTGCCAATGTTAATGTCTGTGCATGGGAAAGGCTGTGGGCACATAGGCAGCTGCTGACAGCCACTCACAGATGTCCCCTGGAGCAGGGCATGCCACAAGGGGCATGAAGGGATGGGGTGGGAAGGCAAGACTGGTGGGCAAACACCTTGGGTGAAACCACATTTCACTGTTCTTTAGGCCACTGAGTAAACTGTTGAGTTTTGCTATGCCAGCTCCACAGGGACAGCGGGACTGAATAAGACCTTCAGTTTGTCCCAAAAGCATCCAGGATTCTTGTGAGATCTCCCACTTAAGGTATTTCTAGATCCAAAGCTACACAGCTTGCAAGACCAGAGGACAACAAAGGCACTAAATCCTTTGGTATCTATATATCCATGCCTGTGTGTTATTTTCTGCACTCAGTAAAGGTAAATATGCATGTAATTTGGAGCTGTATTTTTTCTTGATTACCAAAGGGTTAAAAAGAAACACATTTGCAGCACAGAGGCAGAACGACCTTGTGGGGAGCATTCCGGCCTGTGCCAGCAGTTCTTTCTTCCTTTCCACATAGCTTCTAATGGAAAAGTACTGCCTGCCCTCTGTAAATTATTAATTTCTTCATGTTATCAGATACCGTTGATAAAAAGACAAGTGGCCCCTGTACTGACTGTCTGGGGTAAAATGAATAATTGCTGATGCCCTTTAAACTCTGTATAGGTTTTCATCTACTTTCTACTGAGCTCGGCTTTGCACTGTGCAATGGACTGTTACACACTTTTAGCTGCTCACAAGTAACTCCCTATGGAATAAACCATTACTGCTCTCATTTTAGGTGCTGACTTAGATGAATGACTTTAAATTACTTACAACCTTCAGCTGATCTAAGATGTCAAACAAACTTTAAACTAGTATATGTTCAAGGATGCGTGAACCTGAAAACAAGAAAAGGCGGAGGCGCTTTTTCATTGGTCGCTGCTTCGTTTGTGAAGGAAGGTCAGCCCCTGGAGCGGCTGGGCATGGAGGGAACACACTCTGCTGCTCCAAGTCGGTGCTCTTAGCTATTATTAATACAAACAACTCAAAGCAGTACCTCTGATAAAAGCTCGATAAAAGCTACTGAGATTAGGGATCATGTTAGCTAGTGACGATAGAATAAATTATCAAGTGGAACAGCTCCAAATTATAGCATAAAGGGGCCCATTTAAGACGGATTATACATCAGGTTCAAAAAGAATGAGGAAGTGATGAGAATAAAAGCACATAGCAGGTCCAACAAGTGGTACTTTTTGCAGGACTGCTGTACCTCAGAAGATTATATTTAACTTTTCAGGATAGGCAGTAGAAAGCAAATGAAACTTCAATGGGCACAACAATAAGGATGAGCAGCTGTCTAAAATGTTGTAATGTACTGAAAATGGCACTTAACACATATTCATGAGGGGCATCAGCGTATTCTGTACTGCAGAGAAATGCATTAGGACTAGCAGCAGACAGTCTAACTACTGAGGATTGTCTTCATAGTATTCACTTTAGTTCTTCAGCACCCTTTCGGAGGTTATACTGCCTCATCATTTGTCATACTACTGCTGAAAGGTAGGAAGCGTTTCCAGACCAGATTATGCTCTTGATCCTCTGAAGAAGAGAAATATCAGGTAGCTTGGTTGCACTCATGTCTTCCAAAGGGGCTTTCAAAATAAATGGCAGATCAAAATCACAACCTGAATTAAACTTCTACTTGGGTTTTCCTATACATTTACATAAATTTTGAAGGACTAGGGCAACGGCGGAGCTAATCCTACGCCATGAGGACTTGCAGTGCTCTTTATGAATTTACCATTCTCCCTTTTAAGCATGCTAGGTTTCTGTGGAGCAACATGCCTTATTCACTTGTGTTAGCCTTACTCTAGCTATTTGTTCCCAATGATTTTCCTAAGCACTTTCCAGAATCGGATGCTCTACTTTTCTGGAACCACTTCAAACTGAGAAAACTGAGCTGTTTGAATATTGTTGTGGAGGAGAAAGTCCTGCAGACATAGTCGTCAAAAAAAGGAGCATCAGATCTAGCTGACATTTATAACACTAATTTATCCACTTTACTAACCAGACACATCTTCTGGCAAATTGAGTGTGCTTGCTAACAACTTGAACTTGTAGGAAATACAAAGCTAAAATAGGGTTTTCTGTAGATGGGCCAATGTTCTTTTGTTGGAGCTACAGGGAACAGCTTGTAGAATTCTCACAATATCTGTTTCTACATCACACCATTAAGCCCCGTAGTTAAATAGCTAATTAATCATATTTACCCTCAAAATAGTATTGTAGTTGAGTTCAAACTATTAGATAGTAAAAAAGAAATTTGTGTAAACAACAACATTCAAAGCAGATCACAACCATGAAGGTCAGTAGTTTCACTGAGTATTGCTTTGGGGTATGGTTGGAAGGCGACAGAAGAGCGGGAAGTAAATGTGGGCTCATATATACGGTGCTCTGAACAGAGGATTGGTTGTGCTCTTTTGCATTAAGGATTGTCTGAATTAGACTTGGAGCAAAAGCCTTTTAAGTTGCTTGGCTCCAGCTATGTTCAGAGAAACAAGGTTTTATATGTTTTTCTTGTAAGTAATTGCCATAACATCAGCGACCTTGGAATTAAATTCTCGAGAACTTGGAGACAGTGCCAAAGCTTTGATTTTCAACGAAAAATTCACTCAGATGAAAAAAGAGATAATGATATGTAGTGGTTTAGTTCGCATTTCTTACCTTCTGTGAGATAAGAGGTTTGAAGAAAGGCAAAGCAGGCTCAAACTTAAAGAATATGAAAGAAAGTTTATTACTAACAGAGTTAAGAGTAAAATGAAATAAGAGATTAAGACAAAAACCCCTTTTTCCTCCAACAACCCCCCCCCCACTTCCTCCAGCACAAATAATGACAAAACATGGAATTTTGGTCAGCATTCACAATTCTTAAAAGTCTCTCTCTGTTAATCTGAGGAAATAGAGGTCTCTTTTATGTCGCGTGGTTTTTCCCAAACTGCACCAGCTAACAGCCTTCATTTCTCTCGCAGGCTGCACACTGAATTCTCATCCCCCCCTTATTTTTAAATGGATTACAGAGGGAGAAAACAGTTTGATATTACAGTCTATACCACGGTCTGTAAAATGCAGATTTAAGC